>MU715936.1:14942-29093 GCA_026770625.1 Nicotiana glauca | reverse complement strand
GTGCTGGAATCACAAACATATGCCAAATAAGCTAAACACCCCTTCTCGACCATGCGTCGAGCCTTAACATATGAAGTAACACTGCGGGTGGTATGACCTGGGGTCCCTCTCCACTCCAATCGGGGCAAGTCTGGCAAAGCCAAAGTCACGGTCTTGGCGTGACAATCCAAGATAGCATGATATGGGGACAACCAATCCATCCCCAATATAACATCAAAATCCACCATGTCTAAAAGCAATAGATCAATTCGGGTCTCAAAACCCTCAAATACTACTACACAGGAACGATGAACTCGGTCGACCACTATAGAATCACCCACTGGTATAGGTACATATACAGGGATACCTAAAGCATCACTAGGCATAGCCAAGTAGGGTGCAAAATAAGACGACACATATGAATACGTAGACCTAGGGTCAAATAGCACTGAAGCATCCCTGTCACAGACCAGAATAGTACCTGTAATAACAGCATCGGAAGACTCAGCCTCTGGCCTGGCTGGCAAAACATAACACCGGGGCTGGGCCCCACCTCCCTGAACCATGTCTATAGAACGATCGGTTACTGGTTGACCTCTACCTCTGCCGGTCCGAGCTCCACCTCTACGATCTCTACCTCCACCTCTATGATCCCTACCCCCACCTCTAGCTGACTGGGCGGGCTATGGATCACCTGCTGCCTGAATCATGGGGCGAGGACCCTACTGCTGAGAGTTGCCCGAGGCTCAAGGGCAAAACCTGACTGGGGTCACCACAACCATAACAAGACCTCGGTTGTTGTGACTGCTGGCCCTGTTGACCTGAATGTCCTCCCTTGAAGCTCTGAAGTGGGGGTGCACTGATAGGCTGTTGATCTGAATTGTACTGCTGAGAACCACCGCAGCGTGGAGTACCATGAGAAACTTGGAGAGCTGATTGAAAGGGCCTCGGTGAATGACCTCTACCATAAGAATCCCTACCTCCAGACGAGGTACCACTAAACCTACCAAAATGACGAGGCCTCTTATCCGACATCTAACCACCTCCTCGTGAGAGGGCCATCTCAACTCTGCGGGCCGCATTGGCCGCCTCCTGAAAGGAAATATCACTACCAACTCCCATAGCCATCTGGAGACGGATTGGCTGAATCAGTCCATCAATAAATCTCCAGACCCTCTCTCGCTCTATGGGGAATATCAAAATCGCATGGCGTGCCAAGTCAACAAATCGAGTCTTATACTGTGTAACTGTTATAGAGCCCTGCTGGAGGCACTTAAACAGCCTGCGAGATGCCTCCCGCTGAGTGGCTGGGAGAAACTTCTCCAAAAACAACTTCGCGAACTGATCCCATGTCAAAGCTGGAGACCCTGCTAGTCTAGATAGGCAAAAATCTCTCCACCAAGTCTTGGCGGATCCTGCAAGCAGGTAGGTGGCAAAATCGACCCCATTGGTCTCCACTATACCCATGGTCATAAGGATCTCATGATAGCTGAATAAGAAATCCAGTGGATCCTCTGATGAAGCACCGCTGAAAGTGGTGGTGAAGAGCTTGGAGAACCGATCAAGTCTCCACAAAGCATCTGATGACATATCCGCTCCATCACCGACCTGAGCTGCAATACCTGGCTGAGCTGCCACAGCTGGCTGAACCACTGGACATGAGCCTGGGGAGCTACCTGCTCCAGAGTACGTGTAGCAGGAGTTTGAACCCCTCCTCCAGCCTAAGAAGTGGCTAGTGCTACTGGCAGCAGACCCGCTCTAGTGACACTCTCCATAAAGCCTGCCAATCTAACTAGAGCATCCTGAAGATCTGAGGTGACCATGACCCCTCCTGGGACCTGAGTTGGGCCTACTGGAGCTGTTGGGGCTGGAACCTCCTCATCATAGTCAATATGAGGCTCCACCTATGGGACTGCTACCCGGGGCTGAGCTCTGCCCCTACCTCGGCCTCTGGCACGGCCTCGGCCTCTGCCCCTCGCAGGAACTGGTACTGGGGGCTCGGGCTACTGTGCGATAGAAGAGGAAGCACGTGTTCTCACCATCTGCGAAAGAACAGAGTAGAAAGACAATCAGTATTTGAGAAGCAGAATTGCACGATAAGAAAGAACAAAAGTGAAACTTTTCCTAACTCTGTAGCCTCCGGGGGATAAATACAGACGTCTCCGTACCAATCCCTCAGACTCTACCAAGTTTGTTCGTGAGTAGCGAGACCTATGCAACCTAGAGCTCTGATACCAACTTGTCACGATCCTGATTTTCCTACCATCGGGAGTCGTGATGGCGCCTACTGTCGGAGCTAGGCAAGCCAAGCATTTAAACCTTTTCGGATAACAACACAACTATAATAGCAAAGTAAACCTTTAAATAAAGTGAAAGTCTTTTGTAACATAAATAACTAGAAACCAACAATGCGGAAGTTAAATATTTCACTACCCAAGAACTGGAGTCGCTATCTCACAAACTACTAATGAATACTACAAACAAGTCTGAATAGAAAGAAATACACAGTGTCTGTCTCGATACAATGAAAACAAATAGAAGATATAGAAGAAGGGACTCCGGCCAGCGAACGCCAGCTAAGATACCTCGTAGTCCCTGGACTGAAGTCAGCTCCCACTCGACTTGCTACTGCTGTGGTCCAAAAGTTGCTCCGGTACCATGATCTGTGCAAAAAGGACAGAAGTGTAGCATCAGCACAACCGACCCCATGTGCTGGTAAGTGCCTGGCCTAACCCCGGCGAAGTAGTGACGAGGCTAGACAGGACTACCAAATCAACCTGTGCAGTTCAATATATATATGCAATAAAAGGTAAGAAATACTGAAGACTAAACAGTTAACAGGGAAGGAAAAACATGCTATGGGGAAGTACAATCCGGATATAAAAGTCATCAACTTAAATAAGAAACAGGGCACAACAATAATTTAACAGAGACAAGAAATCCAACAGTTACACGACATCAACCTTCGTGCTTTTACTCTCATCCTCACTCAAAGCAATCAAACAAAATGCACGGCATCACCCTTCGTGTTTTCCTCACATAACTCTCATTTCACGGCACGGAATGACCCTTCGTGCATAATATAATCAACAATGGCACGGAATGACCCTTCGTGCAAATATAATCAAAAATGGCATGGAATGTCCTTCGTGCATAATATAATTAACAAAGGCACGGAATGACCCTTCGTGCAAATATAATCAACAATGGCACAGAATGACCCTTCGTGCAAATATAATCAAAAATGGCACGGAATGACCTTTCGTGCATTATCACTCTTCCTCACCCAAACAGCAATCACAACCAAACGGGCGAGGGGAATAAACAGTAATGAGAAATGTCCCGGCAAGGGAAAAACACAATTAAACAACTAAGTCCCGGCAAGGGAGCAATGACAATAACTTCCACATCCCGGCAAGGGAGATAATCAATATACTCAAGTCATCCCGGCAAGGGATTTAATCACATTTCTTACCAATTCTTTCATTTCTTACTCAATAGTATTTTATCATTCGAGCCAACGCTCCAAAGAATTCACAAATTCATAATTGATCCTCAACTCTTCACATTATGTAGAATTCATTTATTGGCTTGGAAGAGTCCCAAATATACCAAGAACAACTAATAACAAAGCCCCACGGTCATGCTAGACACCGGTGTATAGATACACGTCACTATACCTATACACCGTACTCGATCATTTAGCAAATAGAAATCAATAATACTCTAATCCTATTCCCTCAAGCCAAAGTTAGATCAAACACTTACCTCGAATGCTCCAAACTTAACTCAATCCTCTAGAATAGCTTTATCCCTCGAATCCACCTCCAAACCGCTCGAATCTAGTCACAAATTACTTGAATGTATCAACAAATGATAATTGGATCAACTTGAATGCATGAAAATGAATTTCTCAAAGTTTTACTCAAAAATTCCCAAAATGCCCCCGAGCCCACGTGGTCAAAACTCGAGGTTCGAACCAAAACCCGGTTACCATTCCCCCACGAGTTCACCCATGAAAACCTTGATTTTTAAGATGATAACATGATAAACGATGTTAAAGATTGAAGAAATTAAGTGAAAATCAACTTAAAAGTGGATTGGAGAAGAAAGTTTTCTTGGAAAATCGCCTATGGAGTGTTTGAGTTGAGAGATATGAAAAATGGGGTGAAAATTCGACTAAGTATGAAAATGCAGGTCTCTGATATCGCAATTGCGAACCCCGACCAAATATGGGAATTGCAAAGTTGAGTTTGCCTTTGCGAACTATGAGGGATACTGGAAAGTTCGCATTTGCGAAAAATAGGTCGCATTTGCGAAGGTCCAATATCGCAATAGCGGACAAAAGTTCGCATTTGCGAAGGTTAAGGCTACAGGAGGGCATCGCATTTGCGATCGATTTCTTCGCATTTGCGAAGGAAGCTGCCCAGGGGATATTTCGTATTTGCGATGAAAAGCTCGCAATTGCGAGCTCGCATTTGCGAAGCCTGCAGAACTGAAGCACACCAGGTTTTTCAACAATGAGAAATGCAATCCGATGCCTATCCAAAACTCTCCCGAGCCCTAGGGGCTCCAAACCAATTATGCACACAACTTCAAAAACATCCTACGGACTTACTCGTGCGATCAAATCGCCAAAATAACATCATATACATATAATCGAGCCTCAAAACACATGATTTTCATTTCAAACTTCTTAAACTTTCAAACTTGAAACTCATAGTCCGAAACACGTCAAACGACGACCAAACTTCACAGAAAGCACTTAAACAATATGTAAGACTTGTTCCGGGCGTCGGAACCAAAATACGAGCCTGATACGATCGTCTTTTAATCAATTTTCATTTTTATTTTCTTTAATAATTTTAGAAAAATAATTTAACAGAAAAATTCTTTTGCTCGGGTTCTAGACATCGGATTTCGACTCTAGGCACATGCCCGAGTCCCATATTTTTCTACGGACCCTCCGAGACCGTCAAATCATGGATCCGGGTCCGTTTACCAAAATTGTTGACCGAAGTCAACTTTATCCATATTAATATCAAAATTCTTCAAATTTTTCACAGATTTCACATATTTCAACATAAAAGCTTTCCGGTTGTGCGCCCGAACTGCGCACACAAATCGAGGCAGCTAAAAGTGAGGTTTTCAAGGCCTTGAAAGCGTGGAAAAGGGAGAATTACGATGATGACCCTTTGGGTCGTCACAAATGCAAACCTCTACTAGACAAGATGCTGGCTAGAAAAAAAGTATGGACCACTAGATACCTAAGAAGAATCCAACTTGTAAAATTTGTGTTGTAATCTATTCAAGTTTACTGGTCACAGGTGTTTGTGCTGCCAAAAAAGGTTGCTCAGATGATAAAAGCTACTTGCACAAGCTTTTTGTAGACTGGAGGTAGTGATCTTAGCAAGAAAGCATTGATTGCTTGGGATAGGTTATGTCTTCCTAAAGCTGCTGAGGGTCTGAATATATTAGACATCTATGCATGGAACTGGGCTGCTAAGGCAAACTCCTATGGAACATATGCAGGAAGAAAGATTGTTTAGGGGTAAAATGGATCCAATCTTACTACACCAAGGCAGGGGAAGTATGGGAGACTAAGACTACTTAAGCCTCATGGGTGGTATAGAAGATTATTAAAGCAAAAGGCATGTTTGAAAAAATAGGTCTCAATGAAACAGATATAGCAGTTATGACCAAATACTCAATAAAGGACATATGGAGCCTGTCGTGGGGAATTTCAAAAAGCACCTTGGAGAAGATTGGTCTGCAACAATAATGGGCAGCCTAAATGGACATTCATCTTATTCTTGGCTCTTCATAGAAGACTACAAACTAAGGAAAGGACTGCATGCTGGGCTAATTTAGATGATATGGAATGTGTGCTATGTAAACAGGTGAATGAAGATTCGACCATTCACTGTTTGAGTGCATATAAGCTAAACAGGTATCGTCAAAACTCCTAGCTTGGAAAAGTATAATAAGAGAAGCGTAGAACTGGTAGCATGAGGTGCAATGGGCCATAGAAAATGCCACTGGGAAGAGGGCCCAACGGGAGGTATAAAGGATGACACTAGCTGGTGGAGTCTATCACTTCTGGCAGGAAAGGAATGCAAGAATTTTCATGGAAAGCAGTAGATCTGCAGATCAAGTGATCAAGCAACCGATAAGAGAAATTCATGTTAGAGCTCACAGAGTTAGTAGATTGGATAGATATATGAAAGATTTGAACTTTTATCCTTAGAAAATATAGCTACGTAGACAAGGCTTAATAGAGATGATATGCAATAAGTTTAGGACTCTATGTCCAAACTGCTGATCTCCAGTTGTTAGATGGATGTAACTGATTTTGTGACGAAATAAAATATAATATAAGTACCAAAAAAAGAGAATAAAAGCGTAAAATATTTTAAATTTTAAGAATAAAAAATAATATTTATCGATAATTATTAAAAGGATAATAAGCGAAATATTAAGTCAATTAGTAAGCCAAAAAAACTACATGAAAGTATAATAATATAACAATTATAAGCAAAGAATAAAAAAAAATGTCTAAAATTTAAAAGAATAAGACCTATTTAAGCTTGAGATAAAAAAAATAAACGAATACTGGGAATTTTATTAAAATAATATAATTTAATATGTTGAAACGAGACAAATTACCATATGACATAGTTAGTAATTTTTAATATTGGCAACGAAGTGAAATTCAAGTGCTAAAATTAACCACTTGGATTATATAAATATAGAAAGAAAAAAAACAGGTTATCCACTATGAGATTTACGAAATGGTTTCATGTCTTGCTTCTTAATTAATATCTAATGATTATCTATAAATTTTATTTGGAAGGTTTATATTTTAAAGTTATTTATATATAATTCTAATAATCCAAATCACAATCCGACGTGATTTATGTCCGTGTATCGCGCGGATACTAATACTAGTATGTTTATTAGGAGTGCAAGTATTCAATTCATTTAAAAATTCTTGATTTTATTAAGAATCTATGTCAGATTTCTCACTACCTTCTTCTTTTTCTTGGATTTTATTATCATCTAACTCAACTAGATTAGTAATGATAAATGATGAAAAGTGTATATTTTTTAGTATATTTGCATATTAATTCTTGTGTGTGTCGCGGGAGATTACATGATTTTCGAAGTGAAATATACTCATTATGTGTTTTTTATGTGTAGGAACGAGTTTGGATGATAAATGATTAAAAGATGACAATATGATACAAAAAGAAGAAATTAAAGGAGTGGGAGCTCGTCTACTCTCGTGTGTGGCACGAAGTCGGACGCGAAAAAGGAGAAACATTAAGGCACAAAACAGCGAAGCGTAGCAAAGGCACGGAGCGTTTCGTAAAATTGAAGAATCTCAGAAGCTATATCCGCGTCAAAGTCTGCGTCTAGACGCTAAAGTAATCGCGGATCCGTGTCAAAGTCCGCGTCTAGACGCGAAGGCAGATGCGGATTCCATCTCTCCCATCCGAAGTTGGATTGAAGAATTCCGCCCCTCATCAACCCTAGTTCATATAAATACACCCTAAAACACCACTTTGAAAGGGGAGATACTACTTTAGGGTTAGACAACACCCTTGGAGGCAAGAACACGTTAGGAGCAAGGCGAAAAATTCTTCTACTAGTTTTTCCTTCCTCTTCCTATTTTTTATTGTTGGTTATGACTTTTAGTATTGTAGTTTTACATGCTATTATGAATAGCTAATTTGTTATCTAGGGTTTTGATGGAACCTTTTGTAGGATAAGTTCTTGTTATTTTTATATAATTGAGCCGTAGTGTTTTCTCTATTTGTTCAACTACGTATTTGTTGTAGTTAATTGACAGGATCCTCAATTAGTTGTGCCTATTTAGTGTGCATAACTCGGGAGAGAGTGCATATTTAGGTAGTTGTTGAACAACATCACTCCCAAAGTATAAGATGGATCTATAACTACGGGTTTAAAGGCGGGATTAGGGATAACGAAGCCTTGGGTGCAATCTAAAGTGAGCTGTAATAAACAAAGCCAGCTAGCGTAACTCAGAAAAGTGTGTCTAGTAAATTGTGGCAATTACTCGGGAGAGAGTTACAACAGTCAGAGTGCTCGTGATTGGTAGAGAATACTTAGGCGAATTTATAGAAAATGTGGCGGGAAGGATTCTGACAATTGGAGAAATCATAACTCTAGACCTCCTTAATCTTGACTCCAATCATTATCCTTGTTAATTGATAGTTTTACAGCTTTCTAGATTTGTTAGTTAATTAGATAAAAATAAATATTATAATCTTTATAATTAGAAAATTATTTGGACTTGTGTTTCTTAGCGATATTGAACAACTATAGCTAAGCCTTAGTTCTCTGTGGGATTCGACTCTGGAATTGTAAACTGGATTATATTTGCAATGACCGCTTAGTCCTTTTTACAAGGCATAGTTGGGAGTGATCAAATTTTGACACCGTTGCCGGGGACTTAACGGTGTAGTTGTAGGTGTACATATTGCTAGGTTTCAAGTTTGAACTTTTATTTTATTATTTGATTTTTCTTTTATTTTCGTTTTATTTTCTTATTTGAGAAACATGACATCATGGAATTATGTGAAATTTATTATTGGTAATTCTACTTTTGATCCTCTTTATGCATATTCTGAAGGAAACCACCCAGGGCACTATTATCAAAATATTTCTGAGAGCAAGTTTTGTCCACCAACTCAATCTTATGTGTGGAATGTGTGTGATATGTGTGGTGGTCAAGATGGTCACTTTCAAAGTCAACCATACCGAGTAATAATAGATGAGCCCTGGTCTCAAAACCACAAATAGTAACCAAACACGACCAGTACACGCGGTCCACAACAAGAGAATCTCCCACAGGAGTAGAAACATAAACGGGGGCACTCAAAGAATCCCGAGGCACACCCAAATGCGAAGACAATTAAGAGGACACATATGAATAAGTGGAGCCGGGATCGAATAGAACCGATGCCTCTTTGCGACAAACCAGAATAATACCTGTGATGACAAAATCGGAGGCAACCGCCTCGGTGCGAGCAGAAATGCAATAATATCTTGCCCGACCCTTCTCACGAGGGCGATCTCTATCTCCCCGGCCTCCGCCCCTGGCATGCTGGGCAGGCGGGGCAACAGTGGGAGCTGGAAATATAGCTTGAGAACTCTGAGAAGCATGCTATGGCTAAGCAGTCTATGAAGATGCACCCCTACCAAGTCTGGGGCAATCCCTAACCACGTGATGTGTATCGCTACACTCGAACCAAGCTCTGGGAGGACGTGGTAGTTGTGCCTAACTGGAGCTAGGTCCGCTGGACTGACCTCTGGAAGTACCCCGCACAGGAGGCGTGCTAGAAACTGGGGGCGCATAATAAGGCTCCTGAGGTGCTGGTGGAGCTGGAGTACTACCAGCTGCTGGCAAGGCTGAATGAACAGGGCAACCAGAACAACCCCTACCATAACGACCGGCTGATGAAGTATGGGCACTAGAGTAGTGACCCGACTCTCGAGACCTCTTGGCCTCCCTCTCCCCTCGCTCCCTGGCAAACATACCCTCAATCCGCCTAGAAATGCTCACTACCTGCTAATAAGGAATATCCATCTCTAACTCTCGAGCCATGTTGGACCGGATGGGCGGAATAAGACCCTCGATAAACCTCCGAACTCTCTCCCGAATTGTGGTGACAAAGCTGGTACATGTCTGGCCAACCCAGTATAACGAATGGCATACTCTGAGACTGTCATAGCACCCTGGCGCAGATGCTCAAACTCCGCGCGCCATGAATCCCTGAGGCTCTAGGGAACAAACTCCCTCATAAACATGTCGGAGAACTGGGTCCAAGTCAGTGAGGCAGACTCGACTGGACTATCCAACTCATAAGTACACCACCAATCATAGGCGGCTCCCCAAAGCTGAAAGGCGGTGAAAGAAACCCCACTGGACTCCACTATGCCCATAGTACGAAGAATGCGATGACACTCCTCCAAGAATCCCAAGGCGTTATCTGATGCTAGGCCACTTAACACTGGGGGATCATATTTCTTGAACCTCTCTAGCCTACGCTGCTCATCCTCAGAGACAGCTGACCCATCTACGGGCTGTGCTGGTGCTGCAGGCAGTACAGGAATAACCTTTGGGACCTGCTCCATCGGCACTCTCTGCTCAAGAGTGCGGGTTGCGGGAGTCTGGGCCCCTCCCCCGGCCTGAGATGTGGCTGCAGCGAGGGGAAGCAACCCCGCTTGAGCTAAAGTAGTGTACATGCTCATGAACTGAGCCAGGGTCTCCTGGAGCGCTGGAGTAGTAGTAGTGGTAGTAGGTGTACCAGGTGCCAGTGCTCCAACTGGATCTGCTGGTGGTACCTCAACGGCAGCCCGCGCGGGTGCTGTGGCTGCACCTCGGGCGCGTCCTTGACCTCTACCCCGGCCCCGGCCTCTGACGGCGATAGCAGGGGGCGCGGGTGCCTGGTCCTCTCGTGTAGCACGTGTCCTCACCATCTGTGAGAGAATAGAAAACAGAAGTTTAGAATTAGTGTCAAAATATCGCACGACAAGGAATTCAAAAGAAATGAAGATTTTCCTAAATAGTTACATAGCCTCTCGTAGATAAATACGGACGTCTCCGTACCGATCAGCGAGACTCTAATAAACCAGACTGTGTCCCATGACTCCTATGAACCAAGAGCTCTGATACCAACTTGTCACGACCCTAGTTCACCAATTGTGAATACGTCATGACGGCACCTAGTCTTCACTACCAGGTAAGCCTAACACATTGCGGAAGTAACAATATTTACGAAATTTGTAATCAAAAGCTAAATAACATGAGTAATATATACAGTTGCCGCCTTGCACATACACTTTAATACTTTAAATTCTGAAACCATCCCAAAGACTCGGAAACCCACGGGCAACACAGGCTAAGAGTAATACATAACACGGCTCTAATCATCCGGAAAGTCTAGAACAAGGAAGAACAGAATAGCATCTAACTAACTAAAGGGTAGAGTGAGAGGGAGACTCTTCGGTCTGCGGACGCGGCAGATATACCTCAAATCTCCGAAATGCTCCCTGCAACTACTGATAATGCGCCTGCATAGAGGTACCTGGATCTGCATATGAAAAACATACGCGGAAGAGGCGTGAGTACACCACAGCGGTACTCAGTAAGTGCCAAGCCTAACCTCGGTTGGGTAGTGACGAGGAAAGGTCAGGGCCCTACTGAGGCAAAAATAATGTAGCAGCAAAATATTAACAGTGTAAAAATCCGACGAAACTAGTGAACACAGCAGTGTAATAAGACGGCTCAATGAAATAATAATACTACAAAGACAGAACAGAAACGCAGAGTAAACACAGCTAAATTGCAAAGAGAAAGCCAACGAGGGTCTCCCAGGATACCGTCCTGTAGCCCTTTCCTCAACTGTCCAATGGATCTCTCGGGATACCATCCCGTCGTCCAACTCTCATATCAATATCAAAGGATCTCCCGGGATACCGTCCCGTAGTCCAATCATCAGTGTGCAGGGGATCTCCCGGGATACCGTCCCGTAGTCCCAAAATAAAAGTGCTGGGGGATCTCCCGGGATACCGTCCCGTAGTACCAAAATAAAAGTGCTGGAGGATCTCCCGAGATACCGTCCCGTAGTCCCAAAATAAAAGTGCAGGGGGATCTCTCGGGAATCAAACCCGTAGTCCCAAAGTAAACAAACAAAGGGGGGATCTCCCGGAATCCCACATCCGTAGTCCGAATGTAAATGCGCAACCAAAAATCAGAGAAATATTAAGAAATTGAAGTACAACAATACAAGACAACAAATAATTCTGGCCTAACATGCTCCACGTAATTTCAATTAAGGCAATTTAAGCAAATAGGCAATTTGGGTTAATTAAACATGCTCTTCTATATTAGCACAGGCTATAATAGCAAGTAGGATAAAGCAAATAGAACGGAAAGCCAGTCCAAGTATTTTAAGTAAAAACTCGGGTTTCAACAAATAGCTCAAGTACGTGCTCGTCACCTCACGTACAGGGCATTCAATTATCAATTATCACATCCTAAGAGACGAAGTCCCCCACACAAGGTTAGGCAAGCCACATACCTCGAACCGGTGCTAAATCAACTAAGGAACGATGCCTTTGCCACTAGTATCCGACTCCAAATGGCCCAAATCTATTCAATACAAATACATATGGTAAATAATATTGTAAACAACTGATTCCACTATTAAAATTAAAGCTAGGGCGCGAAAATAGGTAAAATGACCAAAATGCCCCTCCAGCCAACGTCTCGGAATCGAATAATTTTCACATTTTCAGAACCCTCGTACTCTCACGAGTCTAACCATATAAAAATCTCCCAAATCGGAGGTCAAATGCCCACTCAAAATCACATAATTAAGTCTAAGAAGTTTCACCCATGTTTACCAATTTTTGACCTTGAATTTGAATTCTAATGAATGATTTGACTAGGAAATGATGAAATATAACTAGAAAGGATCAAAGTAACGTTACCCAATGATCTTCTCTTCAAAACCCACTCAAAATCGCCTTCTCCCGAGCTCTCAATTGATTTTTCCAGCTTTGAAATAAACCCTCGGATTTTCCCTTTAACAGAACAGTGGTTTCCGCTTTTGAGGCCTAGGGACCGCTTCTGCGGTCCTGCTTTTGCGGAAGAATCAACCGCTTTTGAAGTTCAACTAATGGGACCAAAGTCCGCTTCTGCGGACCAGTAACCGCATTTGCAGTTCTGCTTATGCGGAAAAGAGACCGCTTCTGCGGTTCTCCTGAGGTGGGGCAAATTCCGCTTATGCAGTGACACAGACTCTTATGCGCGCCGCTTCTGCGGTTCCCAAGCCGCAGAAGCGGAAATACCAGAAGAAATAATATCAGCTGCAACCAAACTTAGAAATTTACCCCGTTAGCCATCCGAAATCATCCTGAGGCCCCCAAAACCTCAACCAAAAGCACCAATACCACCCAATACCTTATTCAAACTTGTACCAATCCTCAAAACATCTCAAACAACACCGGAAACCCGATTAAATCAAGGATTCAAGCCTAAGAACTTCAAATTCATCCAAAATACGCTTTCGATCAAAAACCGAACCAAACCTCATCCGAATGACCTGAAATTTCGCACACATATCCCAAATGACATGACGGAGCTACAAAAACTTCCGGAATTCAAATCCGACCCTCGGATCAAAAACTCACTATCGAACCGGAAACTTCAAAAATTCAAACTTCGGCATTTCAAGCCTAAATGAGCTACGAACCTCCAAATTACATTTCGAACACGCTCCCAACCTCAAAATCACCTAACGGAGCTAACAGAACCATCGGATTTCCATTCCGAGGTCGTCTTCACATTGTTCCGACTACGGACCATTTTCCAACTCTTAAGTGTCGCAGAAAGATAAAGATCTGCACTTCCCTTTTACAGCATAGGAGGGAGGGGGCCTCGTTCCTAAAAAGCCTTTCCGATTGCCTCCGCCCCTATCTCTTAAAGCTACGGCATCCTACCGGTCCCCGAATCGGCTCTGCTAGTTGGCTTTGTTGCTATCAAGGCATAGCATTCTATGGACTCTTTCCCACGTCCAGAAATGGTATGCCAACAAACACCTTTTCTCCTTAGCCAACCAAAGTCTTCTGATGGCAATAACCGCCTTTCCCTTTAAAAACTCTCATTTAGGGACTAAGTGCCCCAAAACACTCTGAATCCTAACACCGAACGTCCAGGCAAACCAAATAGCAGAAATGGACTTAAGGAAAGCAGTTAATGGGGGAACGGGGCATAAATTCCAAAAATAAACGGCAAGGTCGTTACATCCTCCTACACTTAAACATTCATTCGTCCTCGAACGAGCATAGAGAACATATCTAAAGTAGCAAAAAGATGAGGGTACTGGCTGCGCATATCCTGCTCGGTCTCCCAAGTCGCCTCCTCAGCCGGCTGACCCCGCCACTGGACCTTCACTAAAGCGATGTTCTTTGACCTCAACTTTCTGATCTGCCTATCCAAAATGGCCACTGGCTCCTCAACATAGGATAGATCCTTGTCCAGCTGGACAGAACAGAAATCCAACACGTGCGACGCATCACCGTGATATCTCCGGAGCATCGAAACATGAAATACCGGATGAACTCCGGCTAGGCTGGGAG
>MU715934.1:60316-71820 GCA_026770625.1 Nicotiana glauca | reverse complement strand
CCGTGGGGGCTGATACTGTGCTGAGGATTTGATATTAAGCCCGAGGGGCGAGTTTCTGATTATTCTTTACTTGTTGAAATTAATTGTCTTCACTGTTTTAAAAGAAAATTATTTGATACTCCACGGATTTATTGTAAAATTGATTTTACTGCTTGAGATAGCGTTATTTGTGCCTTTATGAGATTTCATGCTTTCAGTCATTATTTATTTTTATTACTCACTGAGTTGGAGTACTCACTTTACTCCTTGCACCTCGTGTGCAGATGCAGGTAATTGTTCACCCGATAGCGGGTTTTGAGCTGATTGGAGATTTTGCCATCGTAGCTGAGCAAGGTGACCGTCAGCGTTCGCGGCACCGTATCTCTTCCTTTGATTCTAAATTCCATTATGTATATTACTGGTCTTATAATAGTGTTTAGATTCTTTAGATGCTCGTGACTTGTGACACCCTGATTTTGGGCTGAGTTGGGTTTGTTCCCTGTTTTATCGGTTCCTTCCGCATTTATGACAATGTACACTATGGTTTGACTTATTCGTGTTAAGTAACTGTTAAAAGAGGTATTGTTAATTTATTGGCTGACCTTGTCTTCACGAGAGGCGCCATCACGACCGGGTTGGGATTTTGGGTCGTGACAATAATTGGACTATATAGATGTCATTATAAATTTTAATCACTAAACTTTATGTGATTAAATAACTTTATTTCTTTTATATTAAGTACTCAAGACGTTGTGGCTACTCCCAAATACATAACACAAAAGACAACACAAAATAACATCTCAGAATAATTAACTTTTAATATCAACTTAAGCAAAATGTTGATTGACTTCGAATAAAAGCAGGATGTTATGTTACCCAAAAGGTTAATATTAATCCAAATATCATAACTCAAATAACTATTGAACGGTGAAAGTTAAAAACTAAAATAAATATAACTCCGAACACAATGGAGTAGTACTTTGATTTTTAGTCAAATTGTGTTTGGATGAAAGGTATACAGACACATCTAACAAAATTCAAAATAAAGTTGAACTAGAAGCTTGTAAACTACGACAAATTATTTATCAATGCACGTGACTTCAACAAATCCAATTCATCAACCATATTCAGTGAAAGCAACCAACAAAATTCATTGTTGATTTTAATTTAAGGTAATAAAAAGGAAGACAATTTCAAAGTCCTTATGTACACATACCAAAAACTTTTCACATAAGTCCAGACTTATATAGATTAACGCAGATCTATACAGTAGACATAATTGTTTTTTTGGAGACTTATTGTAGCCAAGTACTTGTTGAATTATAGAGAGGAGAACAACATTAAACCACAGTATATAAAGATCTGACAAAAGCATCCACCAAATAAAGGCTCTTGCCCAACGTCATCATATAAGGACATTCTTTATAATTATGCAAACATGTTGTAGGAGTCCGGAACCAAAATATGGTTCTTTTGGACTCAAAATACATAAATAGGTGAAAAAAACAAAGGTGACATTTTTATATATAGTGCCAAAATACATGGCGCTATACATTAACGTTAACTGTGTCGTTAATGTATAGCGCCAAGTATTGTGGCACTATACTGAAAAAGCTAACACGCCCAAGTATAACGCCAAAATACCTGGCGCTATACTCCTTTTCCTGGCCCCACCAATAATTCCTGATTTCAATAATTCAAAAGCGTATAGTGCCAACTTTTTTGGCGCTATATATAATAAAAAAAATTCCCGGCTAGCTATTTCCTATATAAAGAGGTTAGGATTGTATAGAAATTCATTCAAAAAAATTTTTAACTCTTGTTGAAATGTTTATTGTTGTTAAATTCTCCAGCATTTTTTCATTATGTCTGAAGAGCGTAGAATAAGAGTTTCATTATATTGGGGGGGTGAGGTTGTGATGGAGAATAACTCTATGGGCTACAGTTTACCTGCTAAGTGTCATGTTAAATTGCCACTTACAATGGAGTACGATACATTGATATCGTTGTTATGCAAAAAAATGAGTGTGAGGAAATGTTCAGTGATACTTAAAGTAACCGGAAGATATCCGTATTCCATCACTCCGCAAGGGTTTGCTTTTTACTCGGAGTTTAACATCGACGATGATGAAATTTTGAGTAATTTTCTAAGGACTCGGGACGAATACCGGGAATTTCTTGAGGCCCGGTGGTACCAAACTATCATTAATAATTATGTGTTTGTTTAATAATTTAAATTCATATTTTTAATAACTTAATTTTACAAATTATATATATATATATATATATATATATATATATATATATATATATATGGGTTCCGGGCTCGATATTTTGAGGCCCAGTCGCACCAAACTATCATTAATAATTATGTGTATTGATACAATTATTAACGTAATTGTACAAAGTTTGGATTTTCAACTACCAGTATAAGATACTTAAACAAAAGGAATTCTAAGCTAAAATACTACACATTACTACGCTACAAGGCTCTAAATTTTACTACGCTAAAAGGGTCTACATTTTACTATGCTAAAAAGGTCTAGATTTTACTATGCTAAAAAATAATCTAAACTAAACATAAACAACAAATAAATTTAATTGCAAATAACACACAAGACGGCATGAAAACACATATATATAAATCATGATATTAACAGACATATTTATTTGACAAATTTATATTTTTTTATAAAACACTAATATTAAATCCGGATAAATTTAACATACTAGTTTCGGAAAAAAAAAATACAAACCGAAATAGAACACATACAAATCAAATAATATGCATTATTATAAAAGTTTCAACTTAAAATAAATCGAAATACCTTGATTTAAAATTTTCGGAAAGCAAATCGATTGAAATTTTGACTCCGGAAGTGTGAATCAACAATAATACGAAGCTCTACTCGAATGTGTGACCTACGTTCTTCACCTTTTATGTGACGGGAGAACCCAAATTTTTTTTTTTAAAATGGTGGGGCAGCAGTGAGGGACCATGAACGAGTAAAATATTGAAGAGGAAGAAGAAGCAGATCGTCGTGAAGAAGAAGACGAATCGATTTTTAAAAAGGAGTATAGCGCCAGGTATTTTGGCGCTATACCTGAGCGTGTCAGCTTTTTCAGCATAGTGCCACAATACTTGGCGTTATACATTAAAGGCACAGTTAACGTTAATGTATAGCGCCAAATATTTTGGCACTATATATAAAAATGTCATCTTAAGTTTTTTCCACCTATTTATGTATTTTGAGTCCAAAACAACCACATTTTGGTTTCGGAACCCATGTTATAGTGCCTCTTTCTTAAATAAGATCATAAATTACACGCATTGTGAGTTGGCAGAGATATATAAAGGTCACAATGACGACATATTGAAAAATCCAAAAACAAGAGTTTTCTCAATAGACTAGAGAAATTCAGGTTACAAAAACATGACGGTGTTGGACCATATTTATAATCGTCATTAGTAAACACTGAACAACATAGCTAAAAGGCAGGCTCTAATACCACATGATAAAAGTCGAATACAAACACAGAGCCAACGCAGCGGAATATTAATAGGAACGTACCTTCAGCCATGGTTGTTCAAGTGATGTGGGGAATTCCTTGGAATTGAGAGAAAACCTAAGGAGTCTTCTAGCCTGTGCCTATCGTATATTACCAGACTAATGGAGTTACAGGCGTATTTATAGGTAGGCTAGGGACTCTTAGACAAATGCTTTAGCACTAGGGGCTTCTCCATAAATTATAATTACCCTAGGAACTCCTAATATATAGTAGTAATTTCTTTCCATCAAAGAAACTACTATATATGCATAACTACAGAATATTATCTGATATATTATTTCCTTTGGGAGACAAGGTAAATAATTTATTACCTTATATGTGGACTACACTAGAAGTCTCTAGAAGAAACGGTAATTTCTAACATACTATGGATTCCTAAAATCATGAAGGGATATCTTCCGGTATCAGTACATCTTGGTAGACCTGATCTGAAATTCGTAATCTTAATTTACTTGGTTAATAACTGCAGCTGGCAACCCAATACTTTCATTTCTAAATCGTGTATCACTACGGTTTAGATTGCACGGGATACTTGCATACTTGCTTGTCTGTTTGGTGGTGCAATGTTCTTTTATGTCCTACATGAGGCTGGATATCCTAAACCACATTTTTGTAGAGAAGATCAGGCATTATTATATAATTGTTGGATCCTTTTTCTTTGTCCTTTCGCATTCTTGTATGGTGCAAGTTCCATCTTTGATGCTTCTGAGACTTGGGCGCACCCGTAGATCTCTTGTTGACATAAACTAAGTCTCGCGGATTCTTCATTTGTGGTGACGCACTCGTGTCGACACGATACCAACACTAGTATGGTGTGGGATACGTACTGGATATGGTCAATCAACATTCGGTGCTTAGACCACAGATTTCGGAGAAATTTAGGGCTAAAATTTGGCATTTTGATTTCTCAAGACAAAAGCTACTATAGATTTCTAAATGGTTACCTACAGCTTGAGAATAAAAGTTTGAGTTATTGCACTCAACAAGCTACATGTAAGTCTCATAATTTTAGGCATAATTTTATAGCTCTATCTTTTAGATATAGCCGAATCTAGGTACCCATATTTGCATCCCCGAATCTTAAAATTTACAACATGAAGGATCTGACCTCTAGATCAGCACCCATATGGGGTACCCGCCCCCGAGTCCGAGCAACTTAGAACATAAAGAATCTCAGGCTCCAAAGATTATGATCCTAATGACCATTAAGCTGCTTAGACTTCGCTGAAAGGTTATTTTTTGTATAGCTGGTCAAGATGCTTTACTGAATGTTGCTCCCAAACGCTCACGCAAGTATACGTGATCGACAAATAATATAATGATAAGTTGAGTGTCGAACCCACAGAGAATTGTATAAACTACTCACTAAATCACTAAATTTGTTATTCAATCCAGCTAAAATCAAAGCCCACTAATATGATTATATTATACTACGATTCTAAATAATAACTAAATTATCAAGTAACGAGTTGATTGTTGTGTATTCAGTAGAGAAAATTATTCCAGGGTTGTGATCGATTCACCATTCGTATTATGTTCTAATTAACTCTCCCTTTCATATAATTCACTCATGGTTGCTAATTAATCGATAATTGCTTTCATAGCTTTCTCCCGAAGTACTACTCGCCTATTCAAAATAGATTAACGTCTATATTCTTTTGAAATCAATCTATTAAGAACGCATTAAGATTACGATATTTAGTTAAGCACGGTGACTAGGTATATTCCTATCCTAACCACAAATCCATTCCCCCTAAGGGTTAAGATCATGCTCTCTTCAATTCTTCTCTAATCTAAACACGACTTTCCCAAGCATAACATAGATAGTAAATACAACCTAACTGTTGGCCAGACAATTAAGCAATTAAACACAGAATTGAAGAAACAACCATATATTTGTGAATTATAATCAATGTCAAGCCAATATCAAACAACAATATTCATGGCTAAATCACAACCCCAGAACAATGGGTGTTTCACCATACATGATGTAATCAAACAATTGCATAAGTGTTAAATCAATTGGAAATACTAGAAAAAGATGAAGAAAACTGAGAATTATCCACTTCCTCACGATCCCGTGTGTATCTTTCCTCCAAAGTGGTGTCTCCCCCTTCAAAAATAGGTTTAGTCTTGCTTTTATATGTGTTGGGTAGGTCTAGGGCCGAAATAACCTTGTCCCGAAAAAAATTGGAGAAAATGCGCGTCACTGATGCCCTGGCTAGCGCCAGGCGCCCTCCACGGCGCTCCAATATTTTTAGCTACTATTTTTTGCGCCATAGGTAGGGCTGGGCGCCACAGGTGGCGCCCAAATTCGCAAGTTTCCCGATTTCATTCATTTTGGCTCAAATCTTGCGCATTTCGCCCCCAATTTCTCCTGAATCATTCCTACACATAAAAACACATTAAATTAATATAAATCATAGCATTTAACATCCCAAATTCATGAAACAAAAGTAAAATATGAGGCGATATACATAAAAATATATATGCTTTAAGTTAAACATCAACACCCCACACTTAGACTCTTGCTCGTACTCGAGCAATGGGACAATCTACTACCTTCCAACTACGTACAAGTATCAATTATAGAGGAGCACTTTAACTTTTAACCACACACTATACCCCTGACTATGATCAATACCGGCACACAAGCATGAACACACAAAAATTCACATTCTTCCCGTTTAAGCATGCCCAAGTATAATATTTCAATCCAATCAATTCCAACAACCTAATTGTCACCACCCAACCTCAAAAGCCGACTTGCAACCACTAATCCCTGTCAACTCACGCATTTACCCAACAAGAAAGTTTACAACATTACCAATCGTTCATGAGATTATGTGCCCTCACTAGCAACCAAAGAGTGAATATAGACTAGTCCACACATTCAAATATTCATTTGAACATAATTTAAGGACATCACACAATTGAACTAAAATTCACTCACTCTCATAAAGAATTCATATGCATCATGTGATCGTACCATAAGTTTTCCCGTAGTGTAGATCTTCACTAATTTAAGCTAGCCAAATCTATGATCAATTAGGACTTTTAAGGTTGTAATGTAGGCTAAGGGCCGAGTATGGTACATTTAGAAATAGTGACTAACCCTCCTAAGCATTTTAATACACTACACTCACAATTCAAGAACATCTTCTTCTCAACCAATTCACTTGCCACAAACCATATACAACATAGCCCTTTTTCAATTAAGCACTTCTATACTCCTACTAGCACAATCGATAAGAATTGGAGGTGTGTATTTTTCTACATTATTTGAGCTATCATATTTTTTTCTCTTTTGTTGCAATTTTTCTTTTCCTTTCTTTTTTTTTCTTTTCTTCACACACTCCATACACTAAAGTTCATCGGCTAGTGACTTTTGATTTCAACTTTAGTGCACCAACGGGTCCTTCCACGGTTCCACTCAAAAGCTACTCCCCACTCTCTAACATTACTTCTTTTAGTGACTAAGTGCCTTAGGAGGTAAAGGTTCAATCAATATCAAATTAAGAACAAAATAGGGGTATGACTTGTAACGTGATTGCCAAAGAAAAAGTCTATAGGCTCTACGTGGCTAGCAATGGAAAATATTATTTTTATGTGACAAGCACATCCATGATCAAGCAAAAAAATGCCTACGTCATCTCCTAGATTAGCACAACTTACTATTTCGCTTTAATTAACACACGGGGCAAGTTCTAGACTACACAAGATAGCACAGAAAATCATAAATCCTCACACACACGTTGCACATGACTCAATCAAGACGGTTCTGTTCAATTCTCAAGTCAAGCGAGCACACATAATTGAGAAATTTAAGCAATATTGCACTATGTGGCATACGAGTCAAACAACTGAAAACGTGCGTCACAAAATAGGCTATTTACTTTACTTAGGCTTCACAGTTCAAACCAAATACACGGCAAAACAGAATGTATGTCATAGTTTAATGTGCCAGCATCAACCATGTCAATGAATATCTTAGAGCGACTCAGTTTCTTCCTACACTACTCCTAAAAAAGAGAAATAAAGTACCCGGTTCGAGCTACACCCATGTAAAAGAACCGACACCCCAAGAAAAACCAAGGGATACTACCTAACTATCCTAAAAAAAATCTTTTTGGTATTTTTAATCGGACTTTATCCCTCAAAAAAGTTGTCCAATAGATCCATCGCCGGGAAAAATCTGAACTTTTCTATTTTTTTTTTTCAATTTTCGTTTTTTAACCTAGACTATGTCTACTATAAGTTCTAAAAGAAAAACTAAATTAAAAAAAAATAGTTTTATACAATTACACTTCAGAAAGTAGTTTTCCTACCCCACACTTATATTATGCATAGTCTTCGATGAATGATCATAGAGAAAAATATTAAAACAAGGGTGAAAAATACTCCCTGAGACCCTCTCAGGCCTAGTTCGGACATGATACTCAATATTAAGGGTCGAGACGACCCCACACTTAAGCTCAAACATGCTTCTCGTCTTCAACTTTGGGCACTTAGACTTCCCCTACTCTGTAAAATAAAAATAACAATTGACACTAAAAAAATAATCAATAAATAAAAGATATACAGGTTGGGTTGCCTCCCAACAAGCGCCTCATTTATAGTCGTGGCACGACTCTGCTACTCTACTCAGGCTGGGCGCTTTCTCTTCTTCTTTCTCCCATGAATTCTAGCCTTTTTACACGCTCTCAGAAGGTCTCCTTTTTCATCTCTGGCTCTTTTCTCAATCATCTTTACACGCTCAGCTGGAAACACCATCTCCTCTAACACAGTTGTCCCATCTGGATCACTATAATTCACATACTGACTCTGCTCTATTCCCCTCAATTCGACCACAGTAATCATGCACAAGTCCTCATAATGCTTAGGGAGCTTAAGTGCCTTGTACACATTAAAAGTGACCTCCTCATCGTCAACTCTCATTTTAACTTCCCTGCCCTCACATCAATAATTGCTCCACCGGTAGCTAAGAATGGTCACCCCAAAATAATGGGCACTTTCTCATCTACCTCATAATCAAGAACAATAAAATCAGCAGGAAGAATAAACTTTCCCACTCGAACTAATACATCCTCAATAATTCTTTCTGGCATGACAAGTGACCTATCTGCTAATTGTAAAGTGATTGTAGTAGGTATAAGCACCCCCAATCCGAGTTGCTTGAAAAAAGAGGATGATGTCAAATTTATACTAGCCCCTAAATCACACATGGCTCTTCCAACTTCTTGTTTTACAAGAGACAAAGGAATTGTGAAACTCCCAGGATCCTTCAACTTAGGAGGAAGTTTACTCTGAACTCTAGCACTGCACTCTTCAGTAAGTGCAACTGTTTCGAACTCTGCATGTCTTCGTTTGTTTTCCACAATATCTCTGAGATACCTTGCATACTTAGGCACTTCCTGCAAAATTTCCACCAAAGGCAAATCACACTCACTTGGCTCAAAATATCTAGGAATTTCTTGTACTTAGCAACATCTTTTTGCTTCTGTAGTCTTTGTGGAAACGGGGGTAGTGGCCTAGTATCAATTACTGGTTCGAATCCTTTATCATCTCTCTCATTCCCCTCAACAAGCTTGGGAACTAATTCTCATTCAGGATGAGCTGTATTCTTCTTTTTCTTTGGAACTTCTTCTAATGCTCTTCCATTTCTCAAGGTAACCGCATTGACTTGAGCTTTAGGATTGAGCTCAGTATCACTAGGAAGAGCCCCTACTGGTCTGGTATTTTGGGCTCTGGCAAGTTGACCCACGTGGTGCTCCAAATTTCTCAGTGCTGCGGCTTGAGCCTGCTGATCAGCCATTATTTTTTGATTGAAAGTTTGTTGGTCTACTATTAATTTCTGATTGAAAGTTTGTTGATCTGCTATTAATTTCTGATTGAGGGCTTGTTGGTCGGCCATCAAATTTTCCATCATCTCCTCAAGGCTAGCTTGTTGTTCAGCTTGAGTTGGTCTGGATTGTTCTTGAGGTGCTTGAGGCCAGTATTGATTCTAATTGCCTTGATTTCCACCCCAAGAGAAGTTTGGGTGATTCCTCCAGTTGGGATTGTAGGTGTCCCCATACTGATTTGTTTGGCCTCGATTTGCATTACCTACAAAATATGCAGACTCTGGATTTGCTGGGCATAGATTGCTCATGTGACCCTCTCCACATACTTCACAAAATATTTGAACTTGTTGCATTGGCTGGGCTTGTTACTTGTTAATGATCATGGTCATCTGATTGACTTAGTTGGTCAGCATAGAGACTTGTGCTGACAATGCTGAGACAACATCTAATTCAAGAACCCCTGGTGATTTTTGTACCATGTTCCTACCCATCTATCCTTGCCAATCCGAATTACTTTTGGAGAATTTGTTCAATAATGCATAAATTTCATCAATACTTGACCTCCAACTGCAGCATCTACTACAATTTTTGTTTGGGGATGGAGCCCTTCTATAAAAGTGTGAACTAACACTTCATTCGTCTGATTGTGATGAGGACAGTCTCTGAGTAGCCCCTTGAACCTTTCCCAAGCTAAGTATAAATATTCTCCTGCTTTTTGTTTGAAGGCAACTATCTCACTTCCGATCTTTGTAGTTTTTCCTAAAGGGAAGAACCTTGCCAAATCATTCCATATTGTAATGGAATTAGCTGGTTCTGCCTTTAGCCATCACTTAGCTTCGCCCAACAGAGAGAATGGAAAAAGTGTGAGCCTCACATAATCTGGAGTGACCCCGTTAGTGATATAAGTATCACTTATCTCCAAGAAGTTCATAATATGCTGTTATGGTTTCTCGGGTGAATGACCCATAAACTGCCCATTTGCATGAAGTAGCTGGATCATGCTCTGTTTCAGCTCGAAGTGCCCAGTGATTCTGGGTTTCACTATGCTGGAGGTAACATTAGCAATACTGGGCGTTGCTACCTCCTGAACAACCATATGTTGCTCCTCTGCCATGTTAACAGGAAATTGAATAAGTGCTTGAATATTGTTGGTATCCCTTGCTTCCCTCAACCTCATATGAAATGTTTTCTCAGGTTCGGGGTCAAAGCCGTTGAGTCGGTCCTAGCTTCTGACCCTACGCATTCAATCAAAGTTTCTGAGATTACAGCAACGATTGAGTAACGTTAGACTAGACGAAATAAACAATTAAAGCAAAAACTAGAAAGCAGTTTATATTCAAGTCCCCAACAACGGCGCCAAAAACTTGTTGCTCCCAAACGCACACGCAAGTATACGTGGTCGACAAGTGATATAATGATAAGCTGCGTGTCGAACCCACAGAGACTTGTATAAACTGCTCACTAAATCACTAAAATTGTTATTCAATCCAGCTAAAATCAAAGTCCACTAATATGATTATATTATACTACAATTCTAAATAATAACAAAATTATCAAGTAACGAGTTGATTATTGTGTATTCAGTAGAGACAAGTATTTCAGGGTTAGATCGATTCACCATTCGTATTGTGCTCTAATTAACTCTCCCTTTCATATAATTCACTCATGGTTGCAAATTAATCGATAATTGCTCTCATAGCCTTCTCCCGAAGTACTACTCGCCTATTCAAATAGATTAACGTCTATATTCCTATGATATCAATCTATTAAGTGTTATACCCCATTTTAACACGGGTCAAACTAGAGTATAACATATTGGTAACTCTGAAGGTTTAATTAATTAAAGAGAGTCGCCACCTAATTGGTTTAATGATGAATTAGGACACCAATTTTAGCTAAATAATGCTTAAAGTTAACTCTGCTTTATGGGCTGCTTAACCTTAAGATCTAAGTAAGGGTTCTAATTAATCCTATAGGGAAGGTTTTAAAAGCACCCTACGTGATACGGTAATTACGGTTAACCGGTCAAACTTAGGTTAATTAATAAAAGTAAATACATAGAATGTAACTAATTGATTAACTAGAATAATATTGTCAAAGAATTCGTGACTT
>MU715934.1:17053-48368 GCA_026770625.1 Nicotiana glauca | reverse complement strand
TTGGAAGAATATCTAAGATCTATATGAAGTCGTTCGGTTCATTTGGTTGTGGATTGTGGGGTGTTGTCCCGGCTATAGTGGTAGTTCTTGCATGTTATGAGAAGAAATGACTTATTACGGGTCTAGGAAAGGCTATCAGCCTAGTTCAGTGCGAGCAGAATTGACCTGGAGTGGGTGAATGGATTTAAATAGGATGATGGGCTTTATGTGAGTCAGATGTGTTCATTTCAGTATAGCGCTCCTCAAGAAGGGGTGTTGGAATATCATATGTTGTTCAGTGTTCGTCAATTTATGTAATATTATGATTGTGCCATGTGCGCTGTGAAATGGCTCGATAAATTCATATTCTGTGGGGAACAGTCCATATTAGTTGTGTGAGTTGAGCAGTCCATTCCTGAGTCATTTCCTTATGTATCTTGTTCGCGTTATGGCCTATTGGCGCATTTTTTCATCATGTGAGACCGTTGGTAATTGTTTTTGGTGATTGGTTGTCTGAGCAGCTTGTACTAGGTGAGGCGAGACTACTGGTATCGGGGACCATTGCATTGGGATTATGTGAGGTATATTACAGGGCAGTTACCAGTATTTGGGTAGTAATAAGGTGATGATTTTAGTCAAAAATGAGAGAATTAATATTGGGTTAACTCTGCAATTGGTTAGAAATTTCTTCACATCTCCCCCGTTGTGGTTGTATCGTCAGCATTATAACAGAATGTATAGGTATATCATCATATGCTTTGGGAGTATCAGAGTCATGGAATTTTGACTATTAAGGTTCATGGAGTGTCATTGTAGTTAGATGGTGAATTATGCGATGCATGGTGCTAATTCAACAAAGGTACATAGTCATATTCTGGTACCTCGTGTGGTAGTTGATACAGTATTTATATACAGGGAACAAGTCTGGCAGAGAATTTCAGGTGTTGGAATTGGGTTCTGAGCTTATTGTATGGATAAAAGAGGGTATCTGCAGATTTGATCAAACTAATGTGTCCATATAAGTTGTGGTAGCACGGGCAGGTGCACGAGGAGTTAAACAGTGATTTCAGATAACTTAAGAGCAGTTCTTGGAACGTTCGAGGACGAACGTCTATTTAAGTGGTGGAGAATGTAACGACCCGATCGATCGTTTTGAGCTCTAGTACGTCATTCAGCATTTGGAAGTCATGAACAGCTTCATTTCAGGTATACTGACTTGTGCGTATGGTCAGAGTTGAATTTCGGGAAATTCGAAGTCAAATTGGAAAGAAAATTTTCATTGCGACAGCCTTAAGTTGAAGAAAATGGCTAAGATTGGAATTTTGAGTAAACGACCTCGTAATCGGGATCTAAAAGTTCCATCAAGTTCGTATGATGATTTCGGACTTGGGCGTATGTCCGGATTTGGTTATGGATAACCGTGAACATTTCGGCGTATATTGTTGAAGTTAGTATTTTAGAAGAATTTCATAAATTTGGGTTGGAAGGAATTTCAGTGTTATAGTTGTCCGTTTGGGATTCCGAGTCTGGGAATAGCTCCGTATGGTGATTCTAGAGTTGGGAGTGCGATCGGAAGTGAATTCGGATGTCCGAAGGTCATTTTCAAGTCATTTGGTTAAATATAGAAATTTGAAGGTTTTTTGAGAAAATTCGACCGGAAGTGGAAATTTTGATATCGGGGTCGGAATGCGATTCCGAAAGTTGGGGCAAGTCCGTAATGTCGAATGTGACTTGTGTGCAAAATTTGAAATTATTCTAGAATGATTTTGGTAAGGTTTGAGACACTTAGTCTCTTTTAAGAAAGCTTAAGGTGGAAAAGTCAACCAGATATTGACTTATGTGTTAGAGGGCTCGAAATGTGAATTTTATGGTTCGGATAGCTTTGTTAGGTGATTTGGGACTTAGAAGTATGCCCGGAATATTTTGTGATAACCGGTATAGAATTAAGCTTGAATTGGCAAAGTTAGTATTTTGGCGAATTCCGGTTGATATGTGAGATTTTGATCCGAGGGTCGGAATGGAATTCCGAGAGTTGCTGTAGCTTCGTTATGTTATTTTGGACTTGTCTGCAAAATTTGAGGTCATTCGAACTAGTTTTGACGTATTTCGGCATCGGATGTGGAAGTTAGAAGTTTCAAAGTTCATAGGCTTGAATCGGATGCAAATTTGGTGTTGTGATGTTGTTTTGAGCATTTCGAAGGTTGGAACAAGTTTTAATGATGTTATGGAATATGTTGGCATGTTTGGTTGAGGTCCCAGTGGCCTCGGGTGAGTTTTGGGTGGTTAAATGGACTATTTCATCTTTAAAACAAATTGCAGATTTTTCTTTTGCTTCAGCTGTGCACCAGAAAATTTCTGGTGCGAGAAGTCTAATTCGGAAGCTCATATCTTGTAATCTATAAGGAATCAGAAATATTGCAAAACATGAAAGTTGTAGCCCTTGCATTATAGTTTTCAGAAAGTTAAACCATTTATGATTTGGATATAGTATAAGGAAGTAATGACGGATCAAAAATGGCTGGTGAAGCAATTTTGACAGAATTTTCTGATGCACTTTAGAAGCTTATATCTCGGAATATATAAAGTGTTATATGCCGTACAACCTATCAAATTAAATATCTTCGAGTCTAGTTTCTAAATATTCAAACCGTTTGTCATTTGGATATTTATACAAGACGGTATGGGTGTTCAAACAGAAGGTGTCCGACAAGGGAAAATTTTAAAAGGATGTACAACTTGTATAGCACAAGCTACAACTCGATGAAGTACGGGCAGATTCTTTAAACACGAATTTGGCTTATTTCTTTCATTTCTTTCATTTGGCTTGGATGATTTTGGAGAGAATTTCAAGGGGGATTTCATCAAGCATCAAAGGTGAGTTGTTTATACTTATTTCCAATTTAAATACATGATTATTATGTGAAATTAACCTAGAAATTCATGGAATTAAGCCTAAAATTGATGAGGGCTTGGGATTTTGAGATTTAAATATGGAATTTGGAGGGTCAAATGGACTCCAATTTTGGTAAATTTGATATGTACGGACTCGTGGCGAGACGAGGAATTCGGTAATGTGAATTTTGTAATTTTTTGAGAAGTGGTCCCGGGGCTCGGGTTTTGCTAGTTTCGAGATTTCTGCTATTTCTCGATTGTTTTTGATTGGGTATTATTCCCTTAGCATATTGTGATGTATTCGCTCTGATTTTGGTTAGATTCGACGCGCGTGGAGGCCAATTTGAGGGGCAAAGGCGTCGCGAGGTAGGGATTTCACCGGTTCGAGGTGAGTAATGATTGTAAATGATAGTCTAAGGGTTTGAAACCCTGGATTTGCACATTATAGTGCTGTATTGAGGTGACTTGCACGCCGGATAGCGAGCGTGGGACAGAGCACCGTTGGGGATCGTGACTTGGTCCATCCCGGTTGATGAAATTGTTACATATTTGACTGAAACTACTTGTTATTATCATAATATGAGCTGATTGTCATGTTTTGGGCTTCGTGCCGATTATTTGAATCCTTGAGGGATTGATATCACTGTTTTTGCATTACTTTGCATATTATTTGATCTCGGTCCAGGGTTTTAATACTGTTTTGCAAACTCATCCATTTTTCCAAGATTTGAAAACTCAAACAAGATTTTATTGACGTTTTGAGTTGAGAACCATTGTTTTAATATTGCCCAAGTGGCTTATGTGAAATTTATGCACGCCGCAGCAGTGTTATAGTGATTTCTGGATATATGGTTGGCTCGGGTTGCGCGCCGCAGTGGTATTGTACTGATATTGAGGCCGAGGGCCTGGTTGGTGCCACGAGATGGCTTGATTATTTGCGCTTGGGCTGTAAGAGCCCCTCCGGAGTCTGTACACACCCCCAGTGAGCGCCGTCGACGTTAAATATGGATGGCTCGGGCTGCACGCCGCAGCGGTCATATGCATTGCATTGCACTCATGTATGGGTTCCTGTTTGTATTACGTGTCATGACATTCAGCACTCTCATTTCATTAGCATCCATGCTACTTCTTGTACTATTTACCAGATACCCTAGTGTTATTTGTTAACGGAGTGCTGTGCCCGAGGGGCTGACTTACATGCTGACTTTCACTATCTATTTCGCATTCATTTGCTTAACTGTTAAAAAAGATATTTTCAAAAGAGGTTTTTAACTAAGCCAGATAGATTTTCTAAAGGATTTCACGGTTTTACTGTTTTCTCAAAGGGGTACACGGTATCATATAGCATGATGACTTGCTTTACGTAGTTTCTTGCTGCTCAGTTATTATTTACCTTTATTACTCACTAAGTTAGAGTACTCACTTTACTCCATGCACCTCGCGTGCAGATGCATGTATTGGTTACCCGGTAACGGGTTTGAGCTGGTTGAGGATTTACTATCGTAAGCTGAGCAAGGTGACCGCAGGCGTTCGCGGCACCGGACTTCATCTTTTGATTCTAAACTTTATTCTGTATATTATTGGCCCTGTAGTCGTGTTCAGACTTCCTCAGATGCTCGTGACTTGTGACACCCCGGTCGGGCTGTATTGGGTTGGAATTTTATTAATTAATATAATTAATTCATGTACGAATTATTGTATAACTGATTAACTGCATAAAAGTGGTGTCCTGAAATGGTCTGGCTGACCTTGTCTTCACGAGAGGCGCCATCACAACCGGAGTGGGATTTGGGTCGTGACACATAACTTCACCATATAAACCGTATAATATACATATGCCCACAATTTCAAATACTTGTTTTATATGTACTTTCTTAAATTTCTAAACCAGAGTCAAGGTGACAGTTCTTCCTAAGGTCATCTTCCTAACAGGTGAAGGTTCAAACAATAATTATATTTTCTAGAAAAAGAGCATATCAACATACATGTTATATTTATTAATAGGGGTAGCAAGAGTTTACTTAACAGTATTCACACAAACATTAGGATCCCTTGTTTTAGTCGAAAAATACTTGAGGCAAGCCTCTTCACTAACGTTGAATAATGACTGGGCTTTAAGCTATCAGATTCCAAAATATAAAAAAGATTTGTTTGTCATGCAAGTCCTGATTTCTAGGACCGATAGAAAAAGACTTAAGTTAATAATCTGCTTAAAATCAAACAATATGCAATTATCGTGAACTTTGTAGACTATTTTTAAAGTTCAATCGATCAAGGATAAATATTAGTAATTATTTTAAACTTGTAGGTATACTCTGTATGGTCAAACGAATCAAAACAGCACACTACAAACATATTACATTATTTGAGTCCATAATCTTCTAATTTCAGAATCTATCATCATTCAAAGGAAACCTAAATATGATTTCTAGATTTGGACTCAATACCAATACCATTTCAAATATAAGTGTTTTTATATAAAGCAGCAAGAAGCATATTCATATTAACACCCAATCAACATATTAGACAGCCATAATATGTAAAAGAAATATGATCTCCACTATACTACAATAAGATATCAACTAGTCTTGCTTTTCTTTAACAAAGAAGAAAGAAACTTTAAAGAAATAATTTTTAATATATGAGACAATAGCCCATGATAATACTTTGCTAGTCAGGTTCTTCCTTTAGTAACAATTAGATTAAACAAATGTGATGAACAACTAAAGCATGATTTTAACACTGAAACTACTCTTCGAAAAGGAGGAAATAGAGCAAGCTCAGATTTTCATTCTAAACACAACTAAATACAAAATAATAATAATAATAATAATAATAATAATAATAATAATAATAATAATAATAATAATAATAATAATAATAATAAGAATAAATAAAGAAAGGAAATGAGCTGACCTGCTTTGGAGCAGCGAACCGGACGTCGTCGGCTTCAGATCTATACTCCTCTTGCGAGTAGAATTAGAAGTGATCAAAGGGGCGGCTAGAAAAATACTTTAGGTTTTTAGGGGAGTAAAGGGGCGGCTGAAGCTTGTGGGTTTAAAGAGAGGTGCAACGGCTCCAAAAGATCTACCCCAATATATTCCAAATGCTAGTATTTATAGGTGAAGAATTAGGGTTTGGGTCTTTTTGAGGGAATTCAAAATCGAACTTGAATCTTGATAAAAATGGCCGCTTGAATCTGAACGTTGGAGGCAAGACAGAGAATCGTCCTTTATCTGAGATGGCTTTGATTTCTTTTCTTAAAATGGTGAAGTCAATGTTACTTTTTGAAAGATGATCCATGTTTTAAATAAAAAAGAAGAAAGGGTGTGGGGAAGCCATGAGAGAGGAAGGCAAGTCTGAAAATTTCAGACGCTTTAGTCAATAAAGTAGGGTCGGATGGCAGCTTTTCTGTTGGAATTGAAGCAAATATTTCAATATGATTAAAGAGATTTTGGAATCCAAATCAGAGATATTTCTAATATGGAAGAATATGGAAAATCTTTAGTTAAGGCTAATATTTTTGGGCTAATTTAATATAGTTTTGGGCTATGCTCAGTTGGACTAAGGAAATGAAGCTTTACAAAATGAAATAATTGTTTGGATTGAGATTTCTTCCTCATAAACTTCTTTGGGCTTCTAATTAATATTAAAAAGCTTTGCTAATGATATATATACTAATAAAATATTGTCTTAAATTTAATAACTATAAAATTTAAAATCAAAGTAACGACAAACTTGTTTAAAATAAAAAACTTGTGATAAACTATAGTAGTGATGTCAATGATGAATGTAATTTTTATGATAATTCTAGCAATTCTAATAATTAGTAATAATGATAATAATAAATATAATTATAATAGTAGTTAGCAGTAATCATAATAATATATATAGTAATGCTAATACTAATTTCAATGATAGTAGTAGTGGTAGTAGTAGTAGTAATACTAGTAATAGTGATATAAGGTAAATAATAATAATAATAAGGTCTAGTTTGTGCTAAAAATGGTAAAATAACTATCCTTACATTATTAGTGATATTAGAAGCTTAAAAAATAGTTTGAAAGAAAGGAGGGACAAAATTGAATGTCAACATTAAGAACGCATTAAGATTACGATATTTAATTAAGCACGGTGACTAGGTATATTCCTATCCTAACCATAAATCCGCTCCCTCTAAGGGTTAAGATCATGCTCTCTTCAATTCTTTTCTAATCTAAACACGGCTTTCCCAAGCATAGCATAGATAGTAAATAGAACCTAACTGCTGGCCAAACAATTAAGCAATTAAACACAGAATTAAAGAAATAATCATATATTGTTGAATTATAATCAAGGTCAAGCTAATATCAAACAACAATATTCATGGCTAAATCACAACCCCAGAACAATGGGTGTTTAGCCACTCATGGTGTAATCAAACAATTGCATAAGTGTTGAATCAATTGGAAATACTAGAAAAAGATGAAGAAAATTGAGAATTCTCCGCTTCCTCATGATCCCGTGTGTATCTTTCCTCCAAAGTGGCGTCTCCCCCTTCAAAAATAGGTTTAGTCTTGCTTTTATACGTGTTGGGTAGGTCTAGGGCCGAAATAACCTTGTCCCGGACGAAATTGGAGAAAATTCACGTCACTGGCGCCCTCCATGGTGCTCCAATATTTTTAGCTACTGTTTTTGGCGCCACAGGTAGGGAAGTTTTCCGGTTTCGTTCGTTTTGGCTCAAATCTTGCGCGTTTCGCCCCCCAATTGCTCCCGAATCATTCTACACATAAAAACACTTTAAATTAATATAAATCATAGCATTTAACATCCCAAATTCACGAAACAAAAGTAAAATATGAGGCGATATACATTAAAATATATATGCTTTAAGCTAAACATCACTTAACAGTGTGACGGAGCTGCTTGATTGCTGGTTTTGTATGTTTTTTATATCTCTCACTATGGAATATGCTACTGTTCATGTTTGATGTTATGTACGTTTTCAGCTAGTTTCTAAATAATGTAGAAGGTACAGTTCTATGGCACATGAAAACCAATTAAGCTAACATCGTCCTGCTTTTGGTTTCCTCTTGTGCAGGCTTAGCCAACTTTACAATTACAGGTGAGCTTTTTATCCAGACTGCTTTTCACTATTTGCCCTTCCTTCTTCTCCTCAAGAAAGAATGTTGTGTCACAGTTTTATAGGAGAACTTGGAAGTTGTGATTTCCTTTTACCAAGTTATGACATGCTAATGTTTTTCATTTGCTTAAGCTTGGTAGATAGAGTTATTCGATACCTGTGAATTGTGATGGTGGGAGATAACAGCTTCGTACTCCGTGGAATAATCAACATGATTTCTTTCCATATGCTTAAGCCTGATGGATTGAGTTATCGATACCTGTGAATTTTGATGGTGGAAGATAACAGTAATTACTCAATGGAATAGTTGAGTTGTACGCAAGTTAGTCAGGGCACCACGGTCATTAAAACAAGACAAACTTTGGCTTAAATTATAGTATGATCAAATTTAAAGCTGCATCTATCGCAAGAAAACACCACAAATTGCACTTAATTGATCGATAGTGTTTTATCAAACTGTCTTGTGAAATTTAACTTAAATTTTGTATGAAGGAACTCTATATCCTCTCAAATGAGAAACTGTCTATTTATACAATCAACCTAAAGCACAAAAGAGCAATGTTTTAAAATTATGGTTTTATTTTGTATTAACTCTTGGAGTCCAGTTGCTACAAAAAAGATTTCCTTTCTGGAAGATAAAAGCACTCATTGTACCTCAGCTTTTATAGAGAATACATTGATACATTATGATGTTATTTTCCTTCACGTTGTAATATTATATTTCATAAAATAAAGTAAAAACACATTTAAGGGTTGAGAAGACATATTCGATAATTTTTTCAAAGCAAAAATACATCTCGACATTAAAAAAGGAAAAAAATCGGCCAATACAAACAGAGAATGACAAAGCTGTGCAATAAAACATAGGCTGGGCTGACAAAGAAACATACTTACCTGGACGGGTCAATGGGCGATCAATAAGACCCATGGCCTAGGCTAGTGACCTCCATTGCACTTAGGAGGGGTGCTAGCTTAAGGTCGGCTCAAGTGGTCGAGCCTACGTCATAATTTGTGGTAGTGGGGCCTGCGTTCGCGCGCCCCTACCCAATCCTAACTCCAAAAATTTGGGCTTTCTGCCCTATTTCAGCTCGAGAGCGGCCCAAGTCAAAATAGTGTTCTTCCAGTCCTTTTTTGTTCAGTTGGAAAACTGAGCCTTCTGCGTATTAGATTTATATTCAAAGTATTCTCTTTCCCAAATTGATAAATTTCTTGGTTAATTTTGGAAAATTGCTTTGGTTAAAGGAACAAGTTGCCCAGATAGATGATGCTCTATTATACTCCCTTCGATCCACGAAAACAGTCGAATGATGCTTCCTTTTATTGTATTTTTTTAGTAGGGAGCTTGGGATGAGCCGAAGTAAAGGCCAACTAGGTGTTCGTCGGTCGGTACGGTACAATATTTAGATATTTCAATACGGTATTGGTACCTAATTAAATTTAGTATGATTCGTTTTTTCTCCTTTCGGTTTCAGTTTATTTGGTATCTTCGATTTATTCGGTTTGAATTCTAACTAGTGCATAGAGAAATAGACTGTAATGTTCTAAATTAAAGTACTCAAAAATACAAAACTAAAAATATTTGCCGGCAAAAGATGTCCCAAACTAGCAAATATCAACCATGAGAGAGAAAGTTGTACATAAAAGAATAAGTTTGATCATTAGAAATGTCTTGTTACTTGCTTAGAGTTGATTGATAAATTTAGAGAATAAAAGAAAGTAAAATTTTAGATTTTTATATTTGTGTTATAATTAATAATATGTGTATTGTGTAATATACTATATATTTCATTACGATATCAGTATTTCGGTATTTCATTTTAAAATATCAAATACCATACCTAATGCCAATATTTTTTAAATGTAAACCAAACACCTATCTGAATATTAAAATATCAAATACCAAAATTTTGATTTCGGTACGGTAATTCGGTATTACCAAATTATGCACAGCCCTAGTTCCTATAACACGCTCCCTTTCTTTTGGTATCTTTCACTTGGAACCTAATCCTTAAAATAGATACACCCCTTAATGAAAATTATGGCTCTGCTACTGCAGCTTTCACTTACTATGAATTCTTCTTGCAAGTCAAAGATACTCATATTGTTGATACTTGTATTGTTAAATCATGCGCATGTTATTGCAAATGCTATGTTCTTGTGTGTAATTATCTTTGATATATCTACCTTCGTTTATTTTTGCTAGTATTTGTTAAGGTTTAGAAAATTCACGAGGTTCAATTTTCAGCAAAATGGTAGAACATAACTTACTAGCATCTGGTGTCGTTCATATTGTTTAATCAAAAAACGGAATTTTAGTCAAAGCTAGAATTTAGAAGAACTCGGGTTACTGATAATAAAGAAAATGAATAAAAAGAAGTAATTCTGGATAGCAAGATGGTAATCAAGAGAAACTAATAAATCAATGTCTATTCCAATAGTATTTCGTGTCCTTACAACTGATCATATATCTCCTTTTTATAGGTACCTTTGGAAATATATGTTTTGCTCAAATCATAATAAAGCTATTATGAGTAATTAAAGACATTGAATGATACGTTCCACAATCATTACATTAAAAAATATTCTCTAACGTATTCAGCATTTAATGCCCATTAAATGTCGTATCTGTACTCTTTTCTATTGTTAGGTTCATTCCTTCTGATTCTCGGATAAAAATGACTTAAATAGGTACGAGCACCGAGTTATTTGTCTGATTGCCCGTGCCTCTTCCTCTGCCTTTGCTCGTATCTGTTGGAACTCGTGGCTCTTGGCTAATTGTAATTCTTTGACCATATGACCAATCCACGTGTCTTGACACGTCACAATTATATGTAAATATAATTTTTCCCAATACAGATAGTCCCCCCACTTTCCATTTATTCTTTAATTGAATATTTGGGAAGTGGATTTCATTAAAAGAGAATTTTTTTCACCATTAATTCTCTAACAAAACTGACGCTTCAAATGTCACTTCCATTTAATGTGTTACACACGTGTCTCCTTCTTATTGGTTCTACAGTTTTGCAGCACTTTCTTACGTTTTCTTTTCGACTTCCCTGTTCACGAAGTGTCAGTTATCATTATTATGGTCCTTCCATCATTGTACTTTTTCCTTTTGCCGGTTGCCCATCAGTATAAATATAACTTCTTTACTTGTCTTTTACCATATAAAGCGTATTGAACACTTTAATTCTTCAAATCTCTATTCACTTCTTCCTCACTTCAATCTTCTTCACCATGACTTCACCAAACCCTAACCCTAGGAGAACCCCTATTTTAGATAACTTCCCCAATGCCCCCATTAGGCATAGAAAAGGTGGTAGATTTCGTAGCTTGGGGTCTGCTCGCTGTGGTAGCACATCCACGCCTTCTCCTAGTTCTGGTCCCTCTTCTAGAACTAGAGGTTCCCTTTCCCAAAGGTCCTCTTCTAGGAACAAAGAACCCTCTGAGCCCTTACGTGAGCCTCTAGTTGAAGAGATAGTCCCAACAGAACTATCTTTTCACCATGATAGGGAATCTCTTAGGAACCAAGTTGCCACTTTAGATCGTGTTGATGCTTTCCCTACTCAGATTACAGAAACTTTAGCTCCTATAGTTTGTAAAGATTGTCACTGGAGTAGTGACTTTCCCATTATCATTCCTAATCCAAATCATAGGATCACTTCCTACATGATTGGATTCTCCTTTGTTTATATATACCCTTTCGCTCTAGGGTTCAAACCAGTCATTGACCCGGTCATTCAAGATTTTTATCATTTTTTTAACGTTTGTTTGGGAAAATTGGCCCAATTGTATGGAGGGTTGTCGCCTTTTTGAGGCACCTTACCAACATAGCAGATGTTGGCTTTACTTTCCCCCACCTAATTCACCTCTACTCCCCTAGGCTTTACCGTAATGGCGTTTTTACCCTAGCCGCCAGGAGCAAGAGGGTTTTAGTGAGCCTCAAAGACGATAAAGACCGTGGCTGGTATGTTCGGTTTGTTGCTTCCCCCACTGTTGGTTTAGTGGGTGAAGATAACGTCTCCTTCCCTGAGAAGTGGAACTTTGCACGTAAGTGTTATATCTTTCTCGTGCCTTTTTCTTTCAAACTTATTAATTTCTCTAATGTCGCTTCTTTTCTTTTCTCAGCAACCATGGGTGTTGTAGAGAATGTGCCCAACTTCCGTGGTTGGGTAGAGAAATTGTTGAAGATCGCTCCAATGGAGGGTAGGTCCTGGAAAAACCCTTCTAACCGTTACGGAAAGTATAGACTCATGGTAAGAGTTTCTATTTTATCTTTCACGTATATAAATATTTTCCTTTATTGTTCTAACTTTTATCCTTCTTTTTATCAGGATTTGCTATTCGAGAGGTTACTGCTGAGGCAGTTGTGACCTCTCGTGACTCTTTGGGTACCTGCACCTCTTTAGCCCGAGAAATAGTCTTGGGTTCTTCTTCTGCAAAAAGAAAAGCTTCTGAAGAAGAAGACTCGGAAGAAGAGGATAAATGAGGCTCCCTAGTGACGAGACCACGAGCAAGAAGACTTATCGTCTCTAATGACGAAGCTGAAATCTCACCTCATCTTCCTCTCTCCGAGCCTATTGATACCCCAGTTATTATTCTTGATGACGACGTCACTCCACATGATACTCGTGAGTCCATTGACCAGCATTTTATCAGTGGTTTTGATAGTAGAAATTTAGGGCCTATTTTGGATGAACTTCCCTTATCTTCCTTTTCAACTCCCGCGCCCGTGATTCTTTTCTTACCTACCTCAATTGTTTCTGTTCCTCCCTCTACTATTTTTACTCTTTCCACCGCTCCTCCCTTGACAATTCCCCCACCTATCGTTCATCATACAGAGGTGGGTTCTTCGAGTAGAAGTACTGTTATGAGGAGCGTAACTATTGAAGTTCCTGCTGATAACAGCCTCTTGACAAAGTCAGGTCAAGTTGATGTTTGGCTCGAGCCTTTAATTGGCCCAATCGAGAAAGAAAAACTGGAGAGACATAGCAGCCTGACTTTAATGAACGACATAGTGCATGCCACTTTGAAGGTGTTTTCTTTCTTTCTCTTCTTTACTTTGTAAAATTTTCTATCTTCGAGATTCTTATTTCCCTTCCTCTTTCCTTAGGCCAATTTTATTGGCACTGAGCTGATGAACATAATCTCCCTCTTGGAGAAGGTAGCACGTGATTCAGAGAAGGCTGCTCGTGATTCTCAGTTGGAACAAACAATTGGAAGGAACAATTTGACAGTGCTCAAATTAACATGGAGGATTTACAAGAGAGCATGAGTACCTTAGAACAGCAAGTGCGAGCGTTAACTTCGGAGCTAGCGGTTATCAAGGCTTCCTTGAGCCAAACTAAGAAAGAAAAAGAACACCTTGAATCCTCCTTTTCAGATCAGCTCTCTAAGGGTAGCGAGGAGAATAGGACGTTGAAGGCTCTGTTGAATCAAAAAGAAGTTTACGTTGGAGAGCTTGTGCAAAACTTAACTCAAGCACAAGAAGACCTTCGAGTCTCTGCTGATAAGGTATATACTTTAGAGAGCTCTCATGCTTCCCTTCAAGCTTCTTGTAATTCCTCCTTGGCCGAAAATGAAGAGCTCAAGAATGAGGTTGCTGCTTGGGAAAAGGATTATGAAATCCTTGAAGAAAAATTTGATGTTGAGGTAAGTTGGGATTGTTTGAATTCACTTCGTGATACCCTAATGGAAGTTGGTCAAGAAAACTTTGACCTGCAGTCGGAATTAGCTAAGGTTAATGAAACCATTGAACAAGCTCAGCAAACACATGACTTTCCTTCTCCTATGATTGAAGCTCCCGTGGTTGAAGCTCATACGGGTATCGCATCTTCTTCAAGCCCAATCGAACCTACTGCCACAAGCCAAGTTGAAACCACATCTGTTGATGCTCTTGCTCAAGTTGAGCATGTTGTTGTGAATCAAGATCAACCCGCAACCGTTGATGCTCCTGTCCAAGTTGAGCTCGTTGTTGTTGATGCATCTTCTTCAGTTCCCACATCTTCTTAGTGAAAAATTTATCTTGAATTCCTTATTTTTTGCAGGTACCACTTTGGAAAGTTGTGTTAGAAACCCTTGGCTTCATTTGAGGGTTTATTTTAGAAAATTGTAATCAAACCCTTAGCTTCATTTGAGGGTTGGTTTTTCGAACGCAAGTCCCAAGTCTTTTATGGGGCAGCTTGTATAAACAATTTCGTAGTTTTATGACTAAGTTCGTACTTACTCTTAAATATTTGAAGAGTAGCATTAGAACACTAGTTATTTTCTACTCTACTAACTCTATAAATTGCAGGATGTTCTCACTTTACAGGCGATGCACAAAAGCAGAAGTTAAACGTGAATTGAGAGCAAAATAGCAATACATTTTGCAAGCAGTTCGTGTGTGATTGAAGTGTGCAAACCTGAAGCTACGTGAACCAGATAGAAGAACTAGTTCCAAGGGTTTGTCTTTTATTCTAGTTCAATTGTATTATGTGTTTTCATATTATGCCTTTTATCTTTATCTAGAGGCAATTTTAATAGGTACTTTAAGTATTCAAGTTAGAGTTAACTTGAAGTTGTTGCAACAGTTAAAGGCTGTTTGCCACAATGGGATTAGAGTTAATCCTAGGTTTACAAAAATGTTTTGTAAATATAGTTTTTGGCTCAATGATTTAGTGGAGAGTTTGGAAAAATCCTACTGGAAAGTAGGTCGTGGGTTTTTCACCTTTTGAGCCAGGTGTTTTCCATGTAAAATACTTACGTTCTTTACTTTCCACATTTACTATTTTAGCAATAGTAAGTTAAGGAATACTTAGAAGAACCATGTCCTTCCATAATCAGTTTAAGCAAAAAATTATACACCACTCAAATTACCCCCTCCCTCTTGTGTGGTATTGAAGTTAAAACATCAATTGGTATCAGAACAGGTTATCCTTGAAGAGGCTAACACCTTAGGAACATATCAAGATGAGTGCACCACCTAGAAACTGGGAAGGGCAACCCACTGCTAGTCCACCACTCTTTAATGGTACTAAAAATATTATGAGAGATCACATCATCGGAGAAGACTAGAAGCTATGAGACATTGTCAGCGATGGTCCCTTGGCTACTATGAAGAAAAATGCTGAAAGAGTAGATGTGCCAAAAACAAGAGCTGGTTGCATTGTTGAGGACTTAAGGAAATGGGAGAAGAATGCTAAGGCCGAAAAATGGCTTGTGTGTGGACATGGTCCATACGAGTACAACAGAATTGAAAGTTGTACCACGGCTAAGGAAATTTGGGACACTTTGCAAGTGGCTCATGAAGAAACACCTCAAGTGAAGAGGTCCAGAGGAACACTACTGTATTCTCAATATGAGAATTTCACCATGAAGGAAGGGGAAACCATCCAGGAGATGTATACAAGGTTCACCACACTAACAAATGAACTTAAGTATCTTGGAAGGATTATTCCTAAAGAAGACAGAGTTGAGAAGATTTTGACAAGGGTTCTGTCGGTCACCTGGGAGAGAAAAATCACTACCATTCAGGAATCAAAGAATTCCACTCCTAAGTTGGATGAGCTAATAGGAAATATCACTGCTTTTGAACTTAGAAGGCAATCCATGAAGATAGATGTACCCAAGAAGGAAAGGACCTGGCACTCAGAATCACTGAAGATTCTGAACTAGAAGATGGTGAAATGGCAATGATCACAAAGGACTTCAAGAAGTACCTAATGCGAGGAAAGGGTCCTTCAAGAAGTGGAAGCTACAACAAATCAAGGGTTCCTGAAAAGAAAACCAATGAGGGGTGCTACGAGGTGGGAAGATTGATCACCATATAAAAAACTTTCCTCAATGGGAAATTGAATGGAAGAAGGAAAGAGCTGAATGAAGAAACAGAAAGAAGGAACAATTTCAACCCAAGAAGAATAAATGATCAACAAAGGCTATGGTTGCTGCTTGGGGAGAAAGCTCAGATGAAAGCTCAGATGATGAAGATGGAGATGAACAAGCACTTATGGCCATTGGAGAATTTGATGAGGAATCTGAGGTAAGTATAGTTCATCTCAAAGACAAGATTAAATTTTTGTCTAAAGAAAGGCTATCTGAGTTACTTCTAGATTTCATTAATGAATATGACGATCTAAACAATGAAAAGGAACAATTGTCTAAGGAGTGTGTGATTTTGAAATCTAAGTGCAAAAACATGGAACTTAGGGCTAGTGAAAGTGAAAGTAAAAATGCAGTAATAAAGAACCAGGTTCATGACCTTGACACTACTGTCCTAGATCTTAGATCTGAAAATCTAAAATTAAAATTAGGAACAGGTAAAAAGAAAGTTCACACACAACTCACATTAGAAGAAAATTTAGGATAAATGAAAGATGAGTTGTACAAAAGAGATGAGCAGATAAGAGTCTTAAAAGAGGATCTAAGCAAGGTCAAGCACGAGCTAGACACAACCTGTAAATGGAATAGGTCCTCCGGTTCACTTTCATGTCTACATGAATACTATAGTAGCAACAAGAGAGGACTTGGCTACGGGACCCCTACACCTAAGTAGGATCCCAAAAACAAGTACCTCACACTTCCTAAGAACAAAATTTGCACACGCTGTGATAAAACTGGTCACTATAAAAGTGAATGCACTGTAAAATAAATGGCTAGTCAAAAGAATAAGAAATTTGTTCAAGGAAAAAATAGGCTGCCAAGTTGGGCTAGAAAGAATCTTATTCACCATTTTGCCTATAGAAAGGGACCCAAACTAGTTTGGGTTCCTAAGACTAACCCATGATTTCCTTTTGTGGGTCCAAGTGAAGGGGAGCAGCCAAATATGGTACATGGATAGTGGTTGCTCAAAGCATATGATAGGAAGCAAGAACTAGTTCCTTTCAGTTGAGGATCTCAAAATAGGTATTGTCTCCTTTGGAATCGGGGAAAAAGGTGTCATAATTGGGGTTAGAAAGGTAGGTAAAAGTGATTCTCACTATATTGAGAATATCTACTTTATAGATGGCCTAAATTACAGTCTAATCAGTGTATCACAATTGTGTGATAGAGGTAACTTGGTAGCATTCACCTCAACCAACTGTTTTGTGATAAATCTTACTACTGACAAGATTGTTCTGTAGGGAAAAAGAGTGAACAATATATATATATTGTAGATCTATCCACACTTTAAGAAAATGAACTCATTTTCTTAAGTGTGTTGGACAATGATCCCCCTCTTTGGCACAAGAGACTTGGACATGCAAGTCTAGGTCAACTCAACAAATTAGTCTCCAAGGACCTGGTGATAGGGTTTCCTAGCATCAGGTTCAAGTAAGACAATGTTTGTGAGGCTTGTGCAAGGGGTAAGCAGGTAAGATCCTCTTTTAAATGCAAGAAAGTGGTAAGCACCACCAGGATGATGGAACTGGTCCATATGGATCTCTATGGTCCAATGAGAACATTAAGCAGGGGTGGTAAAAGATATGTGATAGTGCTTGTTGATGATTTCTCTAGGTTTACTTGGACATTATTTTTAACATCTAAAGATGAAGCATTTGACATGTTTACTTCCTTTGTTAGAAAAACTCAGAAACAACTAGGTAATCAACTTACATCAATTAGGTTTGATCATGACACCGAATTTGAAAATGTTAAGACATAGATCATAATTTTTCTGCTCCTAAGACTCCACAACAAAATGCAGTAGTTGATAGAAAGAATATGACACTTGAATATATGGCTAGGACTATGCTTTTTCTAGTAAACTACCCCATAGCTTCTAGGAAGAAGCTGTAAATACTGTATGCTACATCATAAATAGGTGCATGACTAGACCTCTTGTAGAGAAGACTCCATATGAGTTACTTAAAGGGAGAAAGCCAAATATATCCCATCTAATGGCATTTGGATGCAAGTGCTTTGTGCACAACAATGGTAAAAACTCCCTAGGTAAGTTTGATCCCAAAAGTGACGAGGGAGTTTTCTTCACATAGTTAATCTTATAAGGTAAATAACAAAAGAACTATGTGTGTAGAAGAAAGTGTTCATGTGATTTTTGATGAAACTAACATTTTTTCTGAGAGATAGGAACATGATGATGAAGCAATTGGGCTGGTAAGAAATTCAAATGAAACCACAGCCCAGACTGAAGTTGCTCTAAAGGAAGGAACAAGTGATGGAACAAGTTCTTCTACCCAGGGCAACATGACAAGGGGAATAGAACAAAGAGAAAATGACTCTCAAAACTCAAGGGAACCTGTCCATGAACCTATTGCACAACAACAATGCATTGAAGGAACATCAATGGGAAACCAGTTGGTTGTGAAATCTTACAAGTATCAAAGTTCTCATCCCATTGAGAATATACTCACTAACCCAACCTCTAGAAACAAAACCAGATCTTCATTGAAGAATCTTTGTGCTTTTGATGCTTTATTATCTCTTATTAAACCTAAAAATATTATTGAGGCTTTGCAGAATGGAGACTGGGTAAATGCAATGCAAGATGAACTCAACCAATTTGAAAGGAGTCAAGTTTGGCATCTGGTACCAAGACCCAAAGAGCGATCAATAGTTTGCACAAAATGGGTCTTCAGAAACAAACTTGATGAAGATGGAACAATTACAGGGAACAAGGCAAGATTGGTGGTTCAAGGATATATCAAAGAGGATGGCGTAGACCATAATGAAACCTTTGCTCCAGTTGCAAGGCTGGAAGCAATAAGACTCCTCATAGTCGTTGCTGCTTAAATGGAATTCACCCTTCACCAGATGGATGTCAAGCTTGCCTTCCTCAATGGATATCTAAACAAAGAAGTGTTTGTCAAGCAACCTCCGAGGTTTGAAAGCAAGAAGTGTCCTGATCATGTGTAAAAACTTGACAAGGCACTCTATGGGCTTAAGCAAACTCCCAGATCATGGTATGTAAAATTATCAAAATTCCTGCTTGAACATGGCTACAAGAGAGGTAAAATCGATAACACTTTATTCTTGAAGGAAAAAGGTAAAAACCTCTTAGTAGCGCAAATATACATTGATGATATAATCTTTGGAGAAACTACTGATAAGCTAAGTAAAGAATTTGCTAAACTAATGGGGAATGAGTTTGAAATGAGTATGATGTGTGAGTTTAATTTCTTTTTAGGCTTACAAATTAAATAAAACTCAAATGGAACTATGATCCATCAGCAGAATTATGTGAAAGAGTTTCTTAAAAGGTTTAAAATGGAAGAAATAAAAGAAATCGATACTCCTATAGCAACAAACACAAAATTGTATATAGATGAACCTGGCTCATCTGTTGATTAGAAGTTGTATAGGGGAATTATTAGTTCTCTTCCATATCTCACTGCTATTAGACCTGACATTATTTTTAGTATAGGTCTTTGTGCTCGATTTCAGGTAAATCCAAAGGAGTATCACTTACTGTTGTCAAGAGAATCTTGAGATACTTAAAAGGCACCATTGACCTTTATCTTTGGTATTCAAAAGGTAGTAATTTTAACTTAGTGGGATATGTTGATGCTGATTATGCAGGTTTTCTTGTGGATGAGAAGAGTCCCTCAGGTATGACACACTTTCTTGGTTCATGTCTTGTGTCTTGGGCTACCAAAACTCAAAATTCAATGGTCTTCTCTACTGCTAAAGCTGAGTATGTTGCTGCTGCTTCATGTTGTGCTCAATTGCTGTGGATCAAACAACAACTAATGGATTTTGGAATTGATGTTTGTTGTATTCCTATATTTTATGATAGCAATATTTCTGTTAGTATAACAAAGAACTCGGATCATCATATGAGAACTAAGCACATAGATTTTAGACACCATTTTTTGAGGAATAATTATGAGAAAGGTTTGATCACTGTAGAGATTTGTGCTACTGACAAACAAATAGCTGACATCTTCACAAAAGCCTTAAGTACAGATCACCTTGAGACAAACATGTTGGAATTATATATGATTAAGATCACCTAAAAGGACCACTTCAAAGATAAACGAAAAAAATTGGATAGAAAATTTGTAAATTGTGTATATAATTAGATTAAATCTTGCTCAGTGTAACGACCCGACCGGTCGTTTCATGAGTAATAGACCTGTTTCCCCCATTCCTGCTTCCTTATGTGTTCCTCAGTTGTATTTCTTCGTATCGTGTTTGTTGGTTCGGGTTCAGGGTGGTTTTGGAGTGAATTGAGACACCTAGTCTCTTTTGAGAAGGCATAAGTTGGAAAGTCAATCGGATAGTGACTTATGTGTAAACAATCTCGTAAGTGATTTTTGATGATTCGGTTAGCTTCATTAGATGATTTTAGATATGGGAGTGCATTCGGAATGTAATTTGGAGGTCCGTGGTAGAATTAGGTTTGAATTGGCGAAATTAGGAATATGACGATTCTCGATCGACAGTGGAAATTTTGATATCGTGTTATGAATGGAATTTCGGAAATTGGAGTAGGTCCTTAGTGTCATTTATGACGTGTGTGCAAAATTTCAGGTCATTTGGATGAGGTTTGATAGGTTTCGGAATCATTTGCGGAATTTGAAAGTTTAGAAGTTCTTAGGCTTGAATCCGAGGGTGATTTGGTGTTTCGATGTTGTTTTGGGATGTTTCGAAGGCTCGACTAAGTTTGTATCTTGTTATATGACTTGTTGGAATGTTTGGTAGAGGTCCCGATGGCCTCGGGTTGTTTTCGGATGGTTGACTGATCAAGGATGAGATTTGAGGAAATGTTGAAGATTTCCTTCAGTTGTCATAACCGCACCAGGGGAGTGGGGACTGCAGGTGTGATGACCTGGTCGGCTGTCTTAAGAATTAATGCACCGATCCCCTTTTAACTGTTTTCCCCAAGTTTATTTCTGCTATTTTAATTTGCCGGGATGTTCGATTTTAAGTTTCGGAGAGTTTTGGGACACTTAGTCCCTAAATGAGAGCTTAAGTGTTGGAAAGTTGATCGTAGTCGGAACAGTGTGAAGGCGGCCTCGGAATGGAAATCTGATGGTTCCGCTAGCTCTGTTAGGTGGTTTTGGGTTGAGGGGCGTGATCGGATAGTGTTTTGGAGATCCGTAGCTAATTTAGGCTTGAAATGCGGAATTAAGAGGATTTTAGAAACTTAGGCTTGAATCCGATGTGTTTTGGTTATTTTGATGTTGTTTGGAGTGTTTTGAAGATTGGTATAAGTTTGAATAAGGTATTAGGTGATGTTTGTGCTTTTGGTTGAGGTCCCACTACCTCGGGGTAACCTACCTCGGGGTGATTTCAGATGGTTAACGGGGAGTTGAGGAAATGTAGCAGCTGCTGTATTTTTTTTTGCTTCTGGTGTTTTCGCATCTGCGGTTCATGTTCTGCAGATGCGGCACCGTAGAAGCGGCTAAAGAGTCATAGTAGCGGATTTTTGGTTTTCCCTTTAGGTTCCGCAGATGCGGAAGGAATACCGCAGAAGCATTGGTGCATCTACGGAAGGGCAATCGCAGATGCGGTTTCTAGTCATTTAAAGGAAAGTCGTAGATGCAACGTAGTTCCGCAGAAGCGGGACCGCATCTGCCGCAAATGGGGAATTAGCTGGGCAGAACATATAAATAGTTGCCTTCGCGAAATTGAGCCATTCTTTCACCATTTTCATCCGGGTTTGAAGCTTTTGAGAGAGATTTTAAGGAAAACAAATGGGAATCACTTGGAGGTAACGTCCTTGACTTCATAAATCGTTTTTATGTGATTAAAGACCTAATTAGTGATGAGAAATTTGGGAAAAAATGGGTAATTAAGGCTTGAGTTTAAGAGGCCTTTAAATGAGGATTTGAGGGGTCATTTGTACTCTGATTTTAGTGTTCTTGTTATGTATAGATTCGTGAGAGTATGAGGTTTCTGAAAATATAAATTTTACCCGGTTCTGAGAGGTGGGCCTGAGGGCGTTTTGGTCATTTTTACCTAATTTCGCATATTAGCTTAAAATTTAATTGTAGAATCAGTTACTTGAGGTGTTATTTACAATATACACTTGAATTGAATAGATTTGGGAAATTTAAAGTTGGCTACTCGTGGCAAAGGTGTGGTTTCAGGTTGACTTACACTTGTTCGAGGTAAGTGGCTTGTCTAACCTTGTGTGGGGGGCCTTTCCCTTAGGATATGATATTTGATAATTGAAATGCCTTGTAAGTGAGGTGAGGAGTGCGTACTTGAGCTAATTGTTGAAAACCCGGCTTTACTTTAAGTATTTAAACTGAGATCCTTTCTTTCCTGTTTTATTCTAGTTGCAAATTTAGCCTGTTATTAGTTAGAAAAGCATGCCTAGTGACTTAATTGCCTATTTGCTTCAACTGCCTTAATTGCATTACGTGAAGCATGTTAGGCTAGAATTAACTGTTTACTTGTACGGAGTTGGCATTTGATTTAATATTCTTGTGTTGCTGCTGTGTATTTTAAATTGGGACTACGGGATGGCATACCGGGAGATCCCCTGCACAAAACTATGATCTGGATTGAGGTGCGGGATACCAGGAGATCCTTAGCACGTGTATTGAGGAAAGCGAGAGATCCTCGGGATACCAAGAGATCCCTAGCATATATTGAGGATACCTAGAGATCCTCGGGATACCAAGAGATCCCTAGTGTATATATTGAGGATACCAAGAGATCCTCGGGTTACCAAGAGATCCCCGATTATTATCCTTGTTGTGAGTGGTATTTACTTGTGATTTGCCTTTATATTTTGTTTCCGTTATTGTACTCTTATTATCTTGTATAGACTCTTACTGTAGATTCTCAATTATATTGTTTATCTTATCCTGTCATTTTATTATTTATTAACCTCACTAGGGCCTTGACTTTCCTCGTCACTACCCGACCGAGGTTAGACTTGGCACTTACTGAGTACCGTTATGGTGTACTCATGCCTCTTCTTCGCATTTTTTTCATGTGCAGATCCAGGTGCTGCTGATCAAGCCTACCATCCTTGAGGGAGGCGAATGTTTAGAGACTCCGAGGTACATCTGCCGCGTCTGCATACCAAGGAATCCCTTTCTATTCCTGCTTTAGCATTTAGCCCTTCTGTACTTTTCTGTTGTTAGACATTCCGAAGTTAGAGCTATGTAGCAATTATCTTAGCTNTGTTTTTCATGTGCAGATCGAGGTACCGCTGATCAGGTCTACCATCCTTGAGGGAGGCGAATGCTAAGAGACTCCGAGGTACATCTGCTGCGTTCGCAGGCCAAGGAGTCCCTTTCTATTCCTGCTTTAGTATTTAGCCCTTTTGTACTCTTCTGCTTGTTAGACATTTCAGAGTTAGATCTATGTTGCATTTATCTTAGCTTGTGTTTCGTGGGGTTCTGGGTCTTAGATTTAGATATTGGTTTTGAGACTTATATATATATATATATATATATATATATATATATATATATATATATATATATATATGGTGTATGCCGAGTGGCACATTTAACACTATTGTTGCTTTATTTCTGTTTTTGAACCATGTTTTTATTTTCGCAAGTTTGGTTAGCTTCCGTAATTTAGGCTTACCTAGTCATAGAGACTAGGTGCTATCACGAAGGTTCATGGAGGGCGAACCGGGGTCGTGACAGCATGTGCGATGGCCGGATGTGGAGAGGGACCGCATATGCGGGATTTGGGAAGCTGAGGCAAGACCGCAGGTGCGGAAGGAGGAGCGTACCTGCAAGACCGCAAGTGCGGAAGGAGGAGCGTACTTGTGAGACTATAGGTGCGGGTATTGGACCACAGAAGCGGTTATGGAAGATTAAGTGAAAACCACAAATGCAGTTGTTTTGAACGAAGAAGTGGTCCCACAAATATGGGAAAAGGGCTGCAGGTGCGAGATGCCTGCGCAGAAAGTGTATAAGGAACCCTTCGCGAATTTTTGCCATTCTTCACCATATTTCATTCAGATTTTAATGTTTTTGGAGGGTTTTGAAGAGGGAATCAAGGGGATACTCATTAAGGTAAGTTATTTGAGCTTAATACTTGTGACTAGTAATTTTCAGTTGTTTAAGCATGAAATTGGTAGAAATTAGGGATGGAATTGAGGGGTTAGGCTTGGAAATTGGAGAGTTTAATTTGGGGGTTTGAGGGACCATTCGATGTCGGATTTTGATGATTTTGATATGGATAGACTCATGAGTGAAAGGATTTTCTAGTATTGTGATTTTGTCGGATTCTGAGACGTGGGCCCGGGGTCCGGGTTTGGGTGAATTTCGTGATTTTGGTCTAAATTGATAGTTTTTGTATGGAATTGGTTCCTCGGCCTATATTGATTGCATTGTATTGCTTTTGGTTAAATTTGGGACGTTTGAATGCCGATTCCAGAGCCAAGGGCATCGCGCAGTAGGGATTTGACCAATTTGAGGTAAGTAATGATTGTAAATATTGTCTTGGGGGTATGAAACCCCGGATTTCAATCGTTTCACTATTTTGAGGTGACGCGCATGCTAGGTGACGAGCGTGTGGGCGTGCACCATTGGGGATCGTGATTTGGTCCGTCCCGTAGCAACTATAAAGTTGCGTATTTGACTAAAAACTATATGATACTTATGTGATTTAAAAAGAATTTCTATAAATTGGGTTGAATGCCATATTTAGGCCTTGTGCCAAAGCTGTTGGACCCTTAAGGGGACTTTTCTTATTATCCTCTCACTATTTTGATTTAAGATCTAAACTCAGTCATGTTGTGTTTACCGATATCATAATCAAGTATTTACTACTCCGTTTTGATGCATAAAATGATATTTTAGGCTGAGCACCCTATTTTTATTGATAGCCCGGGTGGCTCGAGAGGATTATGGATGAGTGAGGCCGAAGGCCTATTTTGTGAGGATATTGAGAGTATAGCACGTGAGTTGTCTGTGCAACACGTGAGCTGTCTGTGCGGATTCTGATATTGTTACTATGGCATGTGAGTTGTTCGTGCAGCACGTGAGTTTTCCGTGCGTGTTATAGCGCTTGGGCTGTAGGTGCCCCTCCGGAGTCTGCACACCCCCAGTGAGCGTGGGTACCCTAAGTGAGTGATATGAGGTTTGCTCGAGGGGCTAATTTTAAGTGATATTGTGCCTGAGGGGCTGTTTATGATTTTTAACTCTCATTTGCATTGAGTCTCAGTTGAAGCTGTTGAAAAATATCTTCAAATGATTTTTACCGAAAACTAGATCTTAACGAGATGATTTGAATCATATACTGATTTGAAAGCATGTTGTATTTACCGAGATTTCATGATGTGTATTTTATGTGTTTCCTACTACTCATTCTTTATTTACCTTTATTACTTACTGAGTTGGCGTACTCACATTACTCCCTGCACCTTGTATGCAGATCCAGAAGTTGTTGGACGTGCTAGCGAGTGTTGATTACATCCGTCGCGAATCTGTGGAGTTAGCAAGGTAGCTGCATGTCGATCGCAACCTTGCTCTTCTCCCTTATATAACCCTTTAGATATTATTAGTTATTTTCCAAATTGTATTAGTCTTAGTTTTTATCAGATAGTTCTTGGTAGATGTTCATTCCACACTATATTATTCGGATTTATCTTATGAAGTTTTATTAATTAAATAGATTGAAGAAGTCCTTATTTTTAAATGTCGGGTTGTTTTGATAAAAGAATTGGCTTGCCTAGTTCCACATTAGGCGCCATTACAACATGGTAGATTTGGGTCATGACACTCAGTCTCATACTTTGAATAGTTACTCCTGTGTCATGTGCTAAAATGACTCATTAATCTCTAATGACATTTTTTCTATTTTGGCAAACTTAGACTTCCACAAGAGAATTCTCAGTGAAGAACTTGGTTTATCTTCATGATAAATAGGTATGTTTTCTACACTCTACATAATTTGAAATAATTATATTTGCATCATGAGTAGAGTCCTACCTAATTCTAAAGTTCTTTTGAGCCTATCCGTTACAAGTGAACCGGTTTCGTTCAAAGACTCCTAACCGAATTAAACTACCTAGATATTAGAGATATACTCCAAAGTCTTTTCAAAACTGAAATTCAGTTCGATTAGACTTCTAAAAGTCTGAAAAGCCTGCCGTTTCCCATTAATTACCTCTCTTTATATTGATCAACATTATTTCTTTCTTCAGTCCACTACTTTTTCAAGTTGTCAAACACTCTCCATCTTCTATAATATTCCAAATACAATCTACTCCTTTTTTCTTCGAGAACAGAGCACATAAATGGCCAACACTCTTGAAACCCTTCATCACCACCACAAGAAACCACTTCCATACCCACTACCATTTCTTCAACCACACCAATCTCTAAGAAAACTAGAGTAAAAATGATGGTTCGTAAGATTATCACTGGAGGAGAGTAGATCGAGAAATTAAACAAACAATTGAAAGCAGGTAGGGAAGAAGAATCCTAAAAATCTGAAGATTCATTTAGGTCTTACTACTGAGGGGGAAGAAAGTGGTTCTTCCAAAACTAAACAGGTATCTTCTGGTCCTAAAGTTACTCCTAAGATAATTTCTGAAGTAGCTGTAAATTTGGAGAATAGATTTGTACTAGTAGGGTCTATAGCGGGTGTTGAGACTACAAATTTTGGAAAAATTGGTGGTGAAAATAAAAAGGAAAAAGAAAAGGAGAGCAAGGGTGCTAGGAGTGCTGTGAGGAGAAAGGGTAAAAGAGTGGTTGATTCTTCACCCACTCCTGTTGGTCTAACAAAAGAAACTGGTGCAATGGTTGTTTGGGGAGAGAAATTTGCTGAAATAGGAGAGAGTGTGAGAAAAACAAGGGGAAGTGGATATGGTGAAGCTGCTTAAGGGTTGGTTCAACTTGGGGAAAATGTAGATGAACCTGTTCCATCTGAATAAGAAACCCTCCCAAACCTACTGAAAAAAGTGACTGATAGTTATAACCCAAAGAAGAGGGGAAGTTCAAAGTCTAAAACCCCTGGCACTATAGGGCAAACAAGAAAAGGAAAGTTGCCCCTTCTGTTACTGTTGAAATTCCTCCCACAAAAGGCAGAGCCACAAGAAGCCAGAAAAAGCAGAATGAAGAAAAATTAGAGAAAGTCTTGGAGGAAAGTAGAAGAAAAGCAGTTGCTAAGGGAAAGAAGAAGATGAGTGAGCATGTAGAGGCTGTTGATATTGATGAGGTGGACCTGGTCCTTCGAGATGAAGAAGAGACTGAAAGTGGAGGTTCTGACTCCCAAGAACGCCAAGACTTCCACTAAGAAGTCTATTTCTGAGTCAAAGTCTGCTGAACCATCCACCTTGGCAAAAAGAACAAGGTCTGTTGAAGCCAAAACAAGTGAAAATGGTTGAAGAAGAAGAATGGAGTGGAGAAGAAGAAGATGATTCTGACATTAAGAAAGACAAGATGGCCAAGTTTGTCAAGAGGACAACTTTGAAGGACAGACTTCTCAGAGATTTGGAAGAGCAAGGAATGGTGTTGCTATTGGAGAAGTTGGAGTTGCAAGGATGGAAGGACACGGTCCTTCAGATGGATGGTAGGTTGGTCAGGAATGAAATTGTTGAGGTTATGGGAAATGCTGAGGTGAAAAATGGAAGGGTTACCAGTATGGTGCAGATCGTTGGACTAGCACATGTGTAGATAATCCATTATCGAGAGGAGATCATTCAATCTCAGCAATTACGACATGCTATCAACCCTTGATGAACTTGAAATGATTTGGGAACCCAATGAGATAGTATATAATAATCATGGAGGGTTTGCTGATGTTCTTAATGAGTTCTTCATACATTTTAACTTGAGAACTACCCAGACGCTAATGAAAGACAGAAAAATATGAGAAACTGGCGTTGTGCTATAATAACCCCCAAAGGTGTGCTTGGTCTTGACGGAGAGCCTAGTACGGGTCCTTACGAGACAGAAAGTGTTTCAATGACTCATAGAAGGATATGTTCTCTCATGGTTATCGAACAAGTGTGGGAAAACTAGCACAATGAATTCACTAACTAAAGAACACAATTAACACATGTTATGGAGGTGTAAAGAGGAGATAAACATTTGTTATAAGTTGGACACACTTCCGCTATATTAGCTCCCAACTGCAATATACGACCATTCCACGAGCAACCACAATACCAGGACAAGGTGAGCTACTTACTGCGGGATGTCCCAAATGGACAAGAAAGTTATGGCGACACATGATCTTCCTATGATGTGGACGTGAGGATCTCAATTTTTAGCGAGACTTTATATTCATGCACACAGTGACCATTTCGACTGACACGCACTCATGTGAGGTGTTAAGGTACGCTCTTATGTTACTAGGAAGTGAGAATATTTCATGTTGGTATTAGCAAGAGAGTAGATTGACTGTTCAAATCATACAACCATATACACAACCTATTAAAAGATTGACTTCGCAATGCTGGGATGCTCTGAATGGAACTTCGCACCACATAGGTAAATTTTATGACGGTGCATGTAGAGGCACAAGAGAGTAGATTTTGTCCAATTAAATAAAAATATTTTGTAAGAATTTCGTCGGATATAGTACCTTGGTGAGAATTTAGGAAAAGCAAGTGGAAAATGTCAATCCTAGTTATAACTCAATTCAAGGGCATAATTATAAGACTTAATTTCACAAGAATGTAAATAAAAGAATTCATAAGGGAGTAGATTCACAAATAGTGCATCTCGTCCAAAAGAGTCGATACACGCAATGTTTTGTTATTCAACACCTTGTTAAGACCACATTTATGAGAACTCTTCAATATGGATGTACATAGAAATTTTGATTTGAATAACTTAACGACGTTAGGTTGGTAGGGAAATAGCTTAATCGATACCCCTCGACTCCACATCTCTAACGTACGCAGGTAACATGCTGATATACCACATGATCTGATGGTGCAGAGACATCAATAGGGACAAGGACACTCCCTTCTTAATGATATGTTTTACCAATCTATCCATATCTCAATACATTCTCCTAACAAGTCCTTGGGCAATCCACCCGAACTCGATGGCGGGATCAATCCCTCCCTATATGCTTCAAATTTGCGGATTATGGCATCGAGGTTACCAATCTTGAGAATAAGACCTAGAGAGGAAATTAGCTTCCTAACTTGAGCTCTATTGCATGATTGGAGTATCAAAGAAGGGTGAAATTCCTAAATGTTTTAATAGCCTCCAACTTATAGATGTGGTCGACAACACACCGATAAGAAGGACTCTACTAGACACGGCTCCGAGACATCCTAGGACACTTTAAAACCTGAGGCTTTGATACCAAGTTTGTCACGCCCCAAAATCCGAGGAGCGCGACCAGAGCTCAACCAAGTAAACCCGACCGAGCAAGCCTGTTAGGTCTCATTCTACCCAAACTAACTCATGAATAAATAGGAGATGGACTCCATTCATCAAATTCTATCAACGTATAATTAACGATTTCCATTTATTTTTCATTAGCAGCTTAATTATAATTATCAAAATATTACAAGTTTGTAAATCATTTCCAAATACCAATATTTCAATCTAAATTTCCAGTTCCCAACACAACCCACAACCTGTCTACGGAGCCTCTAAATATAACTGAAGAATAATACAGAAATGCCGGCAACAAGTCTCCGGCTATACCTTACACAAATACAAAAATAAGACTCTAAGAAGAACAACGGCATAAGCCACGCAGGGCCCCGAGGGGAAAGGAGCTCACCAGTACAGCTGACGAAAAGTGGAGTAGGTGCTACTGCCGGTGGACTGGAGTGCCTGCCATAGAACCACCTACAATCATAACACGAATGTAGCGTCCCCGGCAAAAAGGATGTCAGTACGTTTGAATTGTACTGGTATGTATAACTAAACACCATTTTACTAGAAAGAACTATAAAACAAATACAAGCAAATAATATGGGCAAATCAAAGAAGCAATTCATATAATATTACATACAATTTCCACAACATAGATTAGGGCATTTCTGTCACGTGTTCACCACTGTTCTCATTACCACCGCCATCTCGAGCGGAGTCCGATCACGAACCGACCGGCTAGGTCACCTCATTGGAGGCATTACTCTTAATCAATAATTCATTTCCCTTATCCGGAATCCAATATCAGCATATTACCACCATGTGTTCGGCATGGTGTCCGATCACTACCCGATCGGTTAGGTCACCTCATTGGAGGCATTACTCTATTCTCATTAGTCAACACCTTCAAATCTTTATCCCACATATATCATAACAATTCCTGGGCACTCATGGCCACCATCACCACATCGTTTTACCTTTTCAATATTCATGTCACAAGTTGTGATCATAGACATATATATCAAAGACAATTCAAGTTGCAATCACAGGTAAGTAGGCACATAGCTAGCATGAATAATTCTTTGTTTCAATGTTGGCTTATAGCCCAAGTATTTCAACACATAACTGTACTTTTCATCATCATCTAATTATCAAGATTGGTGCATTATTCACATTGAGGCACATCCTTGATGAATATGTATAGATATATGCAAATCAATTAATGCATTGATTGATTCAACTCTTACCATACTTTCATAAATGACAACGGAGCTCAATTTCTAATAAAAAAGGGGTTTTAGCCATACATACCTCAATAAAGCTTTCCTTACTCTTTTACAAATTTCCGGAACTCTTAACACTTCGATCTCTTGAGATGAAGGTCTAGGGGTCTTCACTTGATTTTCTTCAAGGATTTAGCCATATCTTATGGAGTAATTTGATGGGGAGAATTTCCCTCTCTAAGAACCCTCTCTCTCCCTCTAGAAAATGCTCAGAAGAATGCTTAAAATGAGCTATAACACCGGATATATCGATATGGAAGTCGGGTTAAAAATTAGAAAATTGGAGCCCCGAGTCAAATATGCGATCGCATTTGCGATCACAAATTAAACATGCAGTCCGCATAATGGACCGCAAAATGCACCCCAAAAACTGGACACTCTGACTGAGTCTACGATAAGAATGCAGTCCGCATTCACGTTCTACGGTCGCAAAGTGCACCGCAGAACTGACCCTCGCAAAATTCAAAGGAAAATATGCGATGACTATGCGGTCCACATTTCGATTATGCAACCGCATTTCGACCGCATAGCTGACTTCAATTTTAACCAACATTCTGACTCACTCTGCGGTAGATATGCGGTCCGTATTCTTGATTTGCGGCCGCATTCTGGACCGTATTTCTTGCATTTTTCTGGAAACTTATTCTAGAATTTTTTATGCATTATTCAATCCAACTTGGCACCACGGGATCTGGTTTTTGAGTAGGGATTTCACGAGGCCTTACAGGAATAAATGGGGATAACGGCTCCTCATATTAGACTCGGACTCCCAGGTCGAAGCCTCAGGAGGCTTGTCGACGCCCCCTTTTTCACCCCAAGGCGGATTACGACATTATGGACAAAATAACTTT
>MU715933.1:3120-21808 GCA_026770625.1 Nicotiana glauca | reverse complement strand
GGGGCTAAACGAAAGAAGAGAGCAATATCACACAAAGACTGAGATTAAGTTGACTTACATACAAGAATTTCTTCTTTCCACTTTATGTAACATTATCACCTTATTAGTTCGTTAAAGAAAATACATATTTATTTAAAATAAATTTGAATTTTATTTTATTTTTTATAAATGCTTTTATGACCACACTAATAGCCTGTTTGGCCAAGCAATTTACGTTTGACTAATTAATTGGGAAAATATTTCGAGCTTCAATTAGTGTTTGACCAAGCTTTTAAAAACTGTTTCTAAGTGTATTTTTTTCAAAAATGCTTTTGAAAAAACTTTTCTGCATCTCCAAAACTGCTTCAGCTTCTCCTCAAAAGTATTTGTTTTTCTTCCAAAAATTTGACCAAACACATCAACTTTGAAAAAACAAGAAGTACTCGTAGGATTGGAGAAACTTGGTCAAACATGCTATATAATATAGTTGTTCACATGGCTTCACCCTGCATGAGCCTACTAGCCCGTTTGGCCAAGCTGCAAAAATTAGCTTATTTTGAGAAGCACTTTTTTTCAAAAGTGCTGTTCTCAAAAGTACTTTTGGTGAGAAGCAGTTTGTGTTTGACTAATTAGTTTGAAAAGTACTTCTGAGCAGAAATTAGTGTTTAGTCAAACTGTTAACTACTGCTTCTAAGTATATTTTTCTCAAAAGTGTTTCTCAAAAAAGTACTTTTGAAGAGAAACTACTTTTTCCTGCTTCTCCTCAAAAGCACTTTTTTACCTTCCAGAAGCTTGGCCAAACACCTCAATTTTTGACCAAAAGTACTTTAGGCCAAAAATAAGCTTTGGCCAAACAGGCTATACTATTCAGTGAGAGAGATATAAGTAAAGACTTCACTATTTTTTTCAAGGCGAAATACATAAACAACCCCTTTAAGTTGTCCTCAACGATCAAATAAACACCTCAACTAAGACCTTTTTCATATTGACACTTCAAGTGGTTACTAAGTAGATTAAATAAACACTCGAGTGCAGCAGAGCATATGTATGCATTACACTTGCCAATGACATGTTATATGAACCAATTAAAAAATAACACGTGTAATTTTGCCATAAAAACTTGACATNCCCCCCCCCCCCCCCTCTTCATCTTCTTCCTCTCATCCTCTTTTCCCGAATCTACCAACTGTCTCAAAATAATACATTCATCTAGAAGATTAGAGACTAGATAATAACTAATAAATTGATAATTAACAGTCAATTTCCACCAATAATTTGTCAAATTGGAATGGTGGAAATGTCTCAAAATCGATCTAAGAAGCAACCAGCAAGTGGGTTTCTTCCAAATTGAAAGAAAAAAAATCTGAAGTTCATAAGGATTTAAAGGAAGGTGGCCACACCTCCAATGTCCGGAGAATGTTCTTGGAGATGGATTCAGAACTTTTCGAAGAGTGTGAAAAGCAACACGATGAAAGAGCAGCCGGTGTCAGCGGAGTTGTGGAGCAGCGCGAGATGACTTGGAATAAATTGGAAGAAGTCGCGGAACTGATCAGGTAGAACATGTTAGAACAGCTTATCAATTCCAGCTGAGCTCTGTGCCAGTAGTACTTCACTCTCTTATTAATCGGAATGCTTAGAACGTCTCTTGTTTTGGAGTGGGTTTTTTGCCTAATAACCTAAAGCTTACAATTTTTTTCCAATTAAAAGAAAAGGTGACCAACAATGGAGGAGGAAAAGGTGAGACTAACAGAAATGATGAAGTGAAAATTAGGGTTTGGGTATTGGGCTTAAATTAGAGACTTCATTAAGGATATATTCGGAATTACACATACAATTACCGTTTATTACTATTTGGGATGGGTACACAACGTGCGTCTCCGAAAGTGCATTACACGCGAGGTGAGCTGACTCGCGTGTGAGCTGACTGTATTAGGTGTTTACTTGATCTACTTAATAACCACTTGAAGTGTTAATATGAAAAAGGTCTTAGTTAAAGTATTTATTTGATCGTTGAGGACAACTTAAAGGAGATGTTTATGTAAACTTCAATTCCAGGACCACTAGGCCTATTTAAAACCTATGTTATTCGAGAAAATTATACCTTTAGACGCTCACAAAACTGAATAAATATTTTCTTTTTTTATATATGTGTATTATATACCAAAAGTATACATATTAAAACAAGCCTTTTGTATTATTTCAATGAAGTGGGTGAAACATTCAAAATCCACCTAAGCCTCAAGGGGAAGAGTTACTTGGTTGGTATATGTGTAGTGGAAAGTAGCATGTACCTGACCGATAAAATAGTCGAAATGCATATAAGCTGAATTTGACACTACTGTTATTTACATGTGAACTATCAGTGGGTAATCCTACACATTAATCTCTTATCTGTAAGCAATTTACAAGCTACAAAATTGAATGAATACACAAAAGAATGAGCAAAATCTCAAACAAGACTATGCGGTTAATCTCTCATAGGACGTTTTCCATGAGGGTCCAATCTCAGTCTTGTAGTTATGGACGTACTCGCAGTTGCACTAACAGTGTTGCTACTAGATGTGGAGCTGAATGTAGACGGATTGGATGCACCGGAGGTTCCAGTTGTATGAGACGTACCAGCTGGTCTGCGAGATCTAAGTCTTGAACCGGGATATCCAGGTCTTGTTGGCTCTTTCTCAAGAGATCCAGGTTTCTTTGAAAGCATCACCACTAACTGTTGCATGTTTGGTCGAAGTTGCGGATCAGATTGAGTGCACAATAAGCCGATCTGTATGTACATTGCAATCTCATCTGGGATAGCTGATTGTGCCAGTGCAGGGTCCATAATTTCCCAGCTCCTACCCTTCTTGTAAAGTTTGTATGCCTGCACCAACAACAAATATCTGTCAAGATTCGAAAGACTAATGGAGTTTGGTCGATTAGAGGTAAAATGTGGCTGATGAGAATTACCATGTAAACATATGATTAGTACTGTTTTCTTTTTGGTTTTTGGTAAGTCAAGGTTAATACAATTATAAGGATTAGTCACGAGCACCATCTTGCAAACTGTTAGCAGACTCGAATACAGTTTTTAGCATGGTGTGGCATTAACTGCTTAGAACCAAACCACATGGTTTTTCCCAAAAGACCTATCATTCAAGAGTCCCTAATTATATGTAACTTTCCTTTTCCTTCATTTACAGATGCTGGACTTTGTTGTACCTCCAAATTTGGTCTTTCATGCAAGATGGCCCTCTCAGACCTAGTACCATATTGTCCAAGTAAATTTTTATCGCCACCAATACGCACCACCAGACTAAGAGGCTTTCTCCTTATGTGTCTCCAACAAGCCAACAACAAATCCCGTTCCAAGCCATCACTCCATCTCCATAGTCAATCGTACATACTCCCTCCGCTTCAATTTATGTAAACATATTTCCTTTTTAGTCTGTACCAAAGAGAATAATCCCTTTACATATTTGGAAAATTTACCTTTATGCAATGATTTATAGCCAAACAAAATATATGGACCTCATTTTACACAACAAATTCAAAAGTCTTCTATTTTTTTCTTAAATTACGTGCCCAGTCAAATACAACAACAACAAAAAACCCAGTTTAATCCCAACATGTAGGGTCTGGGGAGGGTAGTCTGTATGCAGACCTTACCCCTACGTACCCAGTCAAATAAGTTTATATAAATTGAAAAGAAGGGTGTAGTATCTTTTGACAGGTTAAGCCAGCCAAAAGACACTCTTAACATGATATGATAAATAATATTATTTTGGTCCATATAGCATGATTTCAACCAAAAGGGCACAAACCATTTAAGAGGATCTCCACGCATTATATGTATCTTCTTGCGCCCCCCCCCCCCAATCCCAGCACAAACAGTTGATCAGCATATAGAGCATGGACAAAAGTAAACTGATAAGTTCTTCATTCTGCACCTAGTCCTAAGATGGCTCAGTCCAACCGAACGTGCAAAATGGCAACTTATTCCACATCCAAGTACTGAAAAAAATGTCTTTGAAGTATTATTGTAGAATGATTCACTGAATCTCGACTTCTGTTACTTCCAAATCCCTGTTAAAATTTATGCTACCAAAGTTGACTTATGCGACTGTGATCAAACTGTTCAATCCTCAACATGGAAAGATGCCCTGCTAATCAGTATTCCATCTTAATTTGTAGAATTTTCGGCAAATGAAAAGTAAGAAGAAATATTTCATTGAAGAATCATAAGATTAGAAATTTCTATATAGCACCAAATTGGTGTCATTGTCTCATTATTACATGGAGTCTCATCTATTTGGGTTTTCCTTGACTGTTTTTTCTTAGGCTCAAAAGACTATTGCTTATTCCTGAGGAAATGATTCAAAATAGTTCTGAATTTAATAGTGTATTGCTTTCTTCTTTATTCAGAAAATTGATTCCGAGGTCACTCCTTTTTACACTCAACATGATCTATGTGACTATTCGTGTAAAAGCTGTAGTTCCCCAAATTCATCTATATAAAATGGAAAATTACTAGTCCAGTTATACAAGGAATATCAAGACAATGTAACCAGACAGGACAAAACAAGTTCTTACCCATTCAAGAAGGCTCCGAGAATCAGGATCTCTGTTAAAGTTTGAATTTTTCTGACCACTTATGAGCTCCAGAACCACAACTCCAAAACTGAATACATCAGCCTTCACTGATAGATGTCCATACATAACATACTCCGGTGCCATATAGCCACTGCATCCAATTTAAATTATCAAAGGGAGTTGCCAGCAATATAGAGTGAGGAATTTTTTTTTCAAAAAATTGTTCAACCAAATGATTCAACATAGAGGTTCAATGGAATCATACTTAGTACCAGCTACACGGGTGTTAACATGAGTTTGATCTTCGGGGTATAGTCGGGCCATTCCAAAATCAGCAATCTTGGGCACCCATTTGTCATCAAGTAGGATGTTGCTAGCTTTGATGTCGCGGTGGATGATGCAATTATGTGAACCTTCATGAAGGTATAGCAACCCTCTAGCAATGCCAATAATTATGTCATGCCTTTGCTTCCAGTTGAGTACATCTCTATGAGCAGATTCTAATACAGGAATATTAGAGTCAGTAATAGCTTCAAAAAAGTACTACAAATCTTGCTTCTACTCAAAAACTAAGATTTAAAAGATTCAAAAAGTAAAGAGTAGTGTTGCTAAGACCACTGCGAGAAATTACTTGCCAGCAGAATTATATTAAATTCGGGCTTAGCATTTCAAATTGGTTCTCACGACAAGTTTTAAAGAAAGAAGTTAAGGTCCTCTCATGTTGCCAAATGAGGCTTCAGGGGTTACCTGAATTCTTGAGAAGTAAGAGGAATTTCAATAACAAAACATCAAAAATGGAACAGGCACAAGTTTCATCCAACGGTGGCCCAAGGTTGATGAAACTGGAATGAACACAATGACTAGGTACGAGTCTAGCAAAGGCAAAACAAAAAAGCTAAGTGATTTCTTTCCATCTGCTAAGCAGCCTTGGTGATCAGCGTTACATGATACATGTACAGGTAGGAGGATGCAAGTATCCCGTAAAGTAGTCGATGTGCACACATGTTGGCCCAAACACCAAAGTTACCAAAAAGAAGAAAGAAGACAAAGAAAAGCCACAAGTTTGTTGCTGGATGCCGAGAGATATTTAAGGTTTAAGCATTACAGCCCCATCACCGGAGTTCAATGTACATTTGAAATTAGAGTCCATTACACAACTAAAACACAGGAATACAGAACAATATAGATACCTCTAGGGGTTTCACAGACTGACACAGAGATCATTGAACTAGATTTTGGAGAACATAATTCAAAGAACAAATTTCTGTACCCAATTGCAAAATGAAAATGCTTATCTAAAAGACAAGGCTTATTTGAAACTAGAAATCTTAGAATAATCACAAAAACTCTCGGATCTTAAATGTGCTGATTAATAAACTCAGTCCTCAAAGGACCGGCAAAGGCATCCTTCTGCACTTTCACTTGTTTTAATCATTTTGTAGTGAAGGTTGTCCTTTCTCTTAGCTTATTTCATTTTAAAACAACCACAACGACTACGCTTCAGTCTCAAACAAGTTGGGGTCGGCTATATGAATCCTCACTTTCCCATTTAAATTCATCTCATAACCGACATTATACAAACCAAAAATGAGAAGTACTAAAGTTCTTTATATTTCATTTTAAAAGTACATCCAAAAACTAGTAGATCTAAGAAGATAAAACTAGTAATAAAACTTACTGAAGAGGATCTTGTCAAGGCTCTCATTAGCTACATACTCATAGACAAGCAGCTTCTCTACCCCATGGGCACAGTAACCTAACAAATTCACCACATTTCTATGTTGTACACGAGCCAACAACTTAGCTTCATTCTTGAATTGCTTTGTCCCTTGCCTTGAGCTAAGTGAAAGCTTCTTGACAGCTATTTCCCTCCCATCTTTCAATATCCCCTATCAAAAAAGAAATCAAATTTTCAAGATTCTTGACTTTTGTTCATACCCCAATTCACCAAAAAAAAAAACCCAACTTTTTCATACCCCAATTCACCACAATTTAAAAGATTCAATTTTTTCATATCCCAATTCACCCAAAAAAAAAAAGACTCATTTTCTTCATACACAACTTATCGAAGAAAAAAAAGGGACTCAGCTTTTCTGATACCCAATTCACCCAACAAAAAAAATCAACTTTTTTCATACCCAATTCACACACACAAAAAAAAAAAAACTCGATTTTGGTGAATGTTTTTTGTTTTACCTTGAAAACAGGCCCAAATCCACCTTCACCAAGCTTGTTATCTGGGTGGAAATCTTTGGTAGCAGAAACTAGTACTTCAAAAGGGAATTGCTTCTGTTCTTGTGCTGCAATTTTCTCCAAGTCCTCTTCATTTTGTCCTTTATTATTGGTCAATAAAAGCCAAAAATCAGCACAAAAAAAAAAAAGAGATACAATATTGAAGAAGAGTACTCACAAGAATTATTGCTTACCTTTATTGGAGCTTGAGAAGAAAGGTTTCAGAAAGTTGGAAAAAAGTTTTTTGGGTTTGGTCATAGCCGGGTACACAATAATTAGTCCATTAAGAAAATCCAAGGACTTAATATAAAGTACTAGGAAACAGAAAAATTCTAAAATTTTAAGTTTTGAGAAATTTTTGGTGGGATTGGTATAGCATAGTATTCAGCTATCCATATGAGAAATGCATCATTTGACCATGTTAAAGAAGCAACCGTGTCTGTGTGGAATTTCAGAATACATATGGCATAAAAATTTAATATCATCTTAATATTTTATTTAGTTAATAAATTTAAATAAGTTATTTCAGAATTTAAATTAGTACCGGAATAACTTATACTTTCTTCTTAGTAATTATATAATTTGTCATTTTTAATACAATATACTAAATAATAGATAAAAAACAATACCAAAATAACTAATCTCAGTATAACTTATTCTAATATAAGCCGTATTGTAACCTAACGACCCCTTACAATATTCGGTACCGATTAACTTATGTTTAAAATTTGTATTTACCTTAAAAAATTTATATAAAATATATAATTATGAATTGAAATAAGTTACGAGTTCGATAGTATATTTAAAATTTATAAATATTAAATTCTGAATTCGCCTATTTGTAAATACCTTGGTTGTTGCTGCTTTGGAACTAGGACGGAAGATCCAAGAGAAGGATGAGAAATAGTTTAGACAATTTGAACACGGAAATATTGTATAGGAGATGAGAATTTTATTGCTCCAGAAGTTTCATAAATTATCATACCAACAACCCGAGGGGCAGCTTGGCTGGTAAAGGCTTGAGGACAAAGTCCTTCAGGTCGCCAGTTCGAGTCCCAGCAGGGCCATTGAAGGCATCACAAATCAATCGCGTCTTTAAGGCTTCGTGAAACTAACCGTTAAAGCCTTAAAATAACGGGACCCGGTAAGTACAGCTAGTTGGGTTCGCAAAACAATGCCCGAAAACTACGATTTAAAAAAACATTATCATAGTAACAAATATAATACAATTTATATTTATCTTAAATATATTTCGATATATTTCTTGAAAATGATTTTGTTGACTAACATTACTGATCGACTTGGTTGGAAAAATAATTTTGCGCATGATAGCGCAAAATAAATCAACCGAATCGATCTATTTCTTAAAAGAAAATTTTAAAAATATATATTTTTTTAAAAAAGCTTATTAGCTTTTCGATTGGATAAATATGTGTTTTTAAGAGAAATTTTTAGAAACCACTATTGTTTAGTGGCTATTAACTTTCTGTAGCTACATAATTACTTCTTATAGCTACTACTCAATCGTTATAATAGTGTATTCGTTGTATTCGCGCTAGCGCCTAAAAATTAGGGCAGTCCAGCTGTATGCACATGTATTCACATGAATTCGTGCCATGTATTCATGGATACAGTAACGGCAATCACCTTAAGAATATGTATGTCCAACTGTCTAAGAGAGAGGAAAAACACATAAATAGCGTGTTTCAAGGGAAAATACTTCTTTTGCTATAAAATATAAAGGGAAAATGCATAATTACCCCCTCACCTATACCCGAAATCCCAATTACATATTTTTTCTTTGCGAAAATCCTATTACCCCCTAAACTTATTTTAAATGTAATTATTTGCGCCTTTAATGCTGACGTGACATAGCGTGTGTATTTCACTCTCCCAAAGGAGAGTGAGAAGCAAGAAAAAATGATTTTCAGATTATTTTATTATTATTTTTTAATTCTTTTTTACCATTTTTTTACTTTTTTTTTCCTTTTCCTTTTCCTTTTCCTTTTTCTTTTTCTTTTTTCCTTTTACTTTTTTTTTTTATTTCTTCTCTAATTTCGGTGGATATTTATTCACCGACGACTTTGTCTAACCATTTTCTTTTATTTTTTTATTTTCACACACAAATTAAACTCTCAAAAATATCTATTCATAAGAAAAGTAAAATACACTCAGATTTGAGGGAAAAAAATTCATCATCAGAAAACCTTCCCACGCCGGAAAAAAATAATGTATTGAAATAACTGAATTTTTTTTTTCTCAACTTATATTCGTTTTTATTTCTTTTCCTCTTCCTCCCATATATAAATTACACTTTCAAGAAATTATATAACAAAATACACTTAGATCGGGATAAAAATCTGTCGTCGGAAAAAAAAAATGCCGGAAAAAATGGTGTTTGTGAAATTCCGACGACCATCATTTTATGCCGCTGATGACCAAAACAAAAAGAAAAAGAATGAAATAACCAAAAAAATGAGAATCATAAGAAATAAGAAAAAAAGATAAGAAAAAGAAGAAAGAGTAAAAAAAGTACTAAAAATACATGGTGGGACGCGTGTAGCTCACCACCTTCCAAGAGTTTGGTTGTCAGCATTAAAGGTGCAAATAATTACCTTTAAAATAAGTTTAGGGGGTAATAGCATTCCCGCAAAGAAAAAGTGTGTAGTTGGAATTTCGGGTATAGGTCAGGAGGTAATTATGCATTTTTCCAAATATAAAAGCTAGCTATAGAAAATAATATTTTAAAATAATTTTAGTTTATAATAAATAGTGTGTATACCTTTGCTATAGGAGGTAAATTTTCCTTTTTTAATAATGTCGGTTATTTTGCAAAACTTCGACCCTATTTTGGTTCCGGACTCAAGGAGGGAAGAAAATAAAAAAGAACCATATTTATAAGTGGTCATTCAAAAATAGCCACCATTTCAAAGTAATCTAAATTTAGCCATTGTTCATGTAAAGATAAATATGAACAAAAATACTATTCAAAATCCAGATAATACTCCATCATAATATACTGGAATTCCAGTATAATATACTAGAGTTCCGTATATTATATTGGAGTTCCAGTATAATATACTGGACTTCCAGCATAATATGCTGAAAGTTCATGCATAGGTGCTCCAATCTCCAGTATATTATGCTGGAACTTTCCGTGTGTTGGAGTTCTGGCATAATATACTGGAAGTTCATACACAGGTGCACCGATCTCCAGTATATTATGCTGGAACTTTCTGTGTTGCAGCAAAATATGACTTAATAGTTTTTATTGACTTTGCAAACGTTGATTATTTTTCAATGACCATCAGTCCGAAAACTGTCTAGTCCGTGCTACTTTAACCTCGAGGAGAGAACCAATCGCTTGAGCTACACTCCTTTTTCTTTTTTGCAGTCCACTCATTTGCCCCTACATGTGTTTCTCATTATTTTGTTATATAATGATATCAAAGTAATACTATGGTTTTCCTAGCAATAGTAAGCATCCTCTACTTATGATGGAGTACTATTATTTGAAAGGAATTGTTTACAAGATAATTAGAATGACACTTGGTGATCAATATCGTTATCCCCTTTTTTTTTACTCTTTGACAGTAACAAAGGTTTCCATTTTTGAACTAGTAAGGCTTTAGGTTTTACTTATATTAAATTCCAATCGACCTGCGTTAGAATTACTGTCACGATCCAGATTTTTCACCATCGGGAGTCGTGATGGCGGCTACTAACGGAGCTAGGCCAGCCAAACTTTAAACATTCTCCGATAAATCTCAACAATATAAATAAACGGAAATCAATTAACAAGTGCGGAAGACTTTAAGCTAAATAAAAATGAAACCAAAAATGCGGAAGTTTGAAACATATTTCTACCCAGAACCTGGTGTCACTAGCTCACGAACTTCTAAGATTCACTAAATACAACCGTCTGATAGAAATCATAATAGTCTGTTTCAATACAAGAGTTAACAAACTGAATAAAGATGGAAGAGACTCCGGGCATGCGGACGTCAGCAAGACTACCTCAAGAATCCCTGGACTGAAGATCTGCTCCCGATCTAATACTGCTGCGGTCCAAAAGCTGCATCCTGATCTGTGCAAAAGAAATGCACAGAGTGTAGCATCAGCACAACCGACCCCATGTGCTGGTAAGTGCCCGGCCTAACCCCGGCGAGGTAGTGACGAGGCTAGACAGGACCTACCACAATTAACATGTACAGATATATGTGCAATAACAGAAAATACACTAATTTAAACAGTTAAAAGGGGTGAGGGGAAACATGTTGTGGGGTACTACAGTCTATGTATATAGGAATCAACGGTAAAGAAATAAAGCTGAACAATAACAACTGATAAGGAAAACACAGCAAGTCTCTACATACGAACACAATACACTCAGTCCATACTCCGTTGCGGCGCGCAACCCAATCCTCAACAGGTATCTCCATTGCGGCGTGCGACCCGATCCTCAACAATCAATACTGTTGTGGCGTGCAACCCGATCCTCAATATTCATCAATACCGTTGCGGCGTGCAACCCGATCCTCAACATTTAATACCAAGAACTCACCCAAACAACGACTGCAACTCAAGCGCGAGGGGAGTAACAACAATCACAAGAAAATCCTGGGAAGGGAATACAATTAACAATTCAATCATCCCGGCAAGGGAGAATACAATAAATACTTACGTCCCGGCAAGGGACTAATCGCTACACATTCCTCTTTTAATCACATATTTCTCGGGTAATAATTTCTAGTCCAAGCCAATGATCCAAAAGCCAAACCAATCACAAACCTTCCTCAACTATTCACATTATATTATGCTTATCAACCCAAGCAAGAAGGATGTACCATTAAATCCGAATCCAACACATATAAGACTCACGGTCATACTAGACTCCGGTGCATAGATAACCGTAACCATGCCTATACATCGTACTCCACATTTAGCAAGTAGCAATTAACACCTTAATCCTAATCCCTCAAGCCAAAGTTAGAACAACACTTACCTCGGTCCGAAAATAGCAATCAAGGCTCTAAAACCGCCATTCCTTTAGAATCCAACTCCGAAACAATGATATCTAGGCACAATTTATTTCAATAGTATCAATAAGAGCTCAAAACATAATTCCATAGTCTAGAAATAAAATTCCCATCATTCTTTCAAAAATATCAAAATCCGACACCGGGCCCACATGGTCCAAACTCGAGGATCGGACAAAAATTCAATCACCTATAACCCCACGAGTTCAAATATGTAATTTGTTTCAAGACTCGACCCCTAAATTTCTACCTTGAATTCATGATTTAGGGCTAGAAAATTAGTGTTTAGATGAAGAAATTATGAGGGAATGAAGTTAAGATCACTTACCCAAAGAGCTATGGAGAAAGGAAAGCTTGAAATTCGCCAATGGAGGATGAAGGAGAAGAGTCCGAGTGGAAATAATGAAGGAATCCCGTAATGAACACTATTTTATGACTTAAAAATTACAGGGTGAAATTACCCTACGCGATCGCGTGAAAGGGACTGCGATCGCGGAGAGGAAAGGCTGGAAGCTATGCGATCGCGTGAAGGTTGTTGCGATCGCCTAGAGGGAATTACTGGGGGGTCTATTTGGCCTATGCGATCGCATGGGAATGTACGCGAACACGGAGAAGAGGAGCTGGGAGCTACGCGATCGCATGAAGGGTGATGCGATCGCGTAGAAGGAATGGCCAAAGTAGTGCGATCGCGTGGATGAGGCCGCGATCGCGTAGAACAAAATCCATGTGCAAAAATTGCAGAAAATCTGCCAACTTTTCTAAGTCTAAAACACCCCGATACCTATCCGAAACTCACCCGAGCCCTCGGGGCTCCAACCCAAGTATGCACACTGACTCAAAAACATCATACGAACTTGCTCGAGCGATCAAATCGCCAAAATAACATCAAAATTATCAAAGAATCAAACCCCAAAACTCATGATTTTCGTCTCAAAGTTCATAAACTTCCAACTTTAGCTATTTAGGTTTGAAACACGTCAAACGACGTCCGATTTCAACCAAATTTCACGAAAAGCGCTTAACGCATATTTAAGACCTGTACCGGGCGTCAGAACCAAAATACGAGCCCGATACCTATATTTTCTAACTCATTTTCATTTCCATTTTTCCTTAATAATTTCAGAAAATAATTGAACAAAAAAATTCTTTTACTCGGGTTCTGGACCTCGGATTTCGACTCCGGACACATGCCCGAGTCCCATATTTTTCTACGGACCTCCCGAGACCGTCACATCACGGGTCCGGGTCCGGGTCCGTTTACCCGAAATATTGACCAAAGTCAACTATATCAATATAAATATCAAAATTCTTTAAATTTTTCACATAATTCACATATTTTAACATAAAAATTTTCCGGTTTCGCGTCCGGACTGCGCACGCAAATTGAGGTAACCAAAAGCGAGATTTTCAAGGCCTCGAAAGTACGGAAAAAGGGAGAAATACGGTAATGACCCTTTGGGTCGTCACAATTACCCAAGATCGATTGATTCTATAGAGATGAATGAGGTTTCAAAAGCAAGAAATAATTCACAAATATAAGCTAAAGTTAAAAGATATCAATATTAATTGGTGAGGTTAATTTGACCGTTGGTAGCTCAACCATGTTTAAATTTCGCTAAAGTCACTTAACTATTTTTTATTACTTAAAAGTAGCTAACCTTTCACATTGTCACTTAAAAGTTATTTTGCTCAAACCTCTACCATAAATATGATATGGCATAAAATTTAATGATAAAAATCCAAAAATAAATGTCACATAAGCTTAAATGGACCATACTCACTTTAGATCTAATTTTTCCTTGATATGATTTGACCCATAACCCAAATAGGTTTCAATAGGGGGGAGAAACACACACCCCTAATAAAATTAGGTCTTGCGATTCTTTTGATGTATATTTTATCGTACAAATACAATATTTTTTTTGTCTAAACAACTGCAATAGGTTGTCTGTAAGTACACATTTTGTGAAAATAGACTCTTATTAGCCTTATTATTATTCTTGTATGCTTATGATACATTAATATGTTATGTAAGATGAATACAATACTATTTTAATTTTACTAGAAAATTATAAATATGTTATGTGAGTTGGATACAATAGTATTTTAACTTCAGTAGAGTTATAAAACGACTCGAATGGGGCATATAAACAAGATAAGAATTTTTTTAGTATAGAATAATTATAAATGGACATTATGTAGTAGAAAAGGCAAGAATTTTGTAGTATAGGATAATCATTTTAAACTAATGTTAAATTTAATATATAAATTTTTTATTGAAAGCATTTGGGTTGTGGATCAAATCACATTAAGGAAAATGGATCTAAAGTGGGTATGATCCATATAAGCTTATGTGGCATTTATTTTTTGATTTTTTTCATTAAATGTGATGCCATGTCATATTCATGATAGTGTTTAAGCCAAAATAATTTTTAAGTAACAATATAAAAGTTTAATTACTTTTAAGTGATAAAAATTAGTTGAATGACTTTAGTGAAACTGACAAAAAATTGAGTGACCATCAATAAATAACACTTATTAGTGAGACTTCGAAAAGATATTTTCACTTTAATATGTCCCAACGTCTTTTATTGTAAAAGATTATAAAATATTCTAAATTCACGATTTATTTCAAACAAGAGAAAAAATATAATCAAACGTTGTGCGAGTGTGACATGGACTTTATAATATGAACATGCACAAAAAGGTGATGAAGACATTCCAACCACTAGGACCTTTTTCATTTTCGAGCTTAGTTTCTTGTAATATTACTATGCCATATTTACTATTTTGAGAAATTATGCACGACTTGATCATCGAAGAGAATTGGCCAATCTTTACAATTTGATCTTCCATCAGTAACGTAGACTTATAATATGACTAATAATCAAGAATCAACATCATAAGCGTGGAAACTGACAATATCTCCCTAATGTAAATATTGGCATGTTGGGAACTTATTAATTGGTTGAGAACTCTAGGAACTCCTCACTTGGATATAATAATAATAATTATTATTATTATTAAGTCGAATTTGTGAGATTGGATATGATAACTGCTGATCACGAGGACAAAGTCATTCAATATTTGTGTTATTAGAAGATAGCAGATATGTAACATATCGAATTAATTAAGGTGTGAGTAATTTGTTATAAAGAAAAGAAGAATTAATCCAAATAATCGTTTATCTATATATTAAATTAAAAATAACCGAAGAATATATAATATATATATAATTTATGTATAATATGTGTATAATTGTGTATATCAATGTATGACATATATATATATAATGGCTGAAAAAAGTAACTGGTGAATCTGACAGGCTATTTATTTTTACATGTTTTTGTCATTTATGGCTTAACCCTTAATTTCTAATCTGGATTTACGTGTAAAAGAATTTTAAAATTAAAGTTTCTTTTTTGCTTTATTTCTTGGAACTTTCGTCTAATTTCCTTTACAAAAAGGTGATGAAGACTTCCCACGCCTAAAAGTTCAGCTCCTTAATTTGCCTATTTCGGCTTTAGAAATTAACCTAAACTCTAATTATTGTACTTTGGAAGATTCACAATTTTTCAATATTATTTACGTACTTTTTGACCCACGAGGTCAAGATCAGGCACGGCGTTTGTTTAAATTTTCGAAAAACTCGTTTTGCTTCAAGAAGAAGAACAAGTACTGTCTTCACATTTTCTTTCACGTTCCAATATAATACCTATAAATGATAAGAATGTTATGAAACAATAAAAGAAGAGAAGAATATTGTAGAGAAAAATAGGAAACATGAGTTCTTATTGAGTTGGGATTTAAGTTATAATAGAATAGAAGCCTCTATATGGAAAAAATGATTTAGCCATCAAGTAACAAACTCTAATTTTTTTTTAAAATATAGATATTCACCTTAAATAAAATTATATTTATAACATTCCCCGTTGAATGTAATATATTTCGTTAAAACCTTAACTAAAATAAAGCCTAGCGGCAAAAAATTCTAGAGAAGGAAAAAAAGTACACATGTTTAGAAATATGTCTTATGGTTGCCTCGTTAAAAACCTTGCAAGGAAAATTCATTGGGACAAAACCTTGTAAGGGAAAAAAGAGTACAAAACGTATTAACCCCCCCTGATGAGAGCACCAATTCACATCCTTGAGCCTTTGCATCCCAATCTTGTACACTAGATTCTTGAAGGTTGATGTCGGTAGAGATTTGGTGAACAAATCAGCCATATTAAATTGAATGAATATGTTTCACCTTGAATTCATTCCCGACAGAGATGAATTGTCTTCATATGATCTTGTTAGAATCGTCATTTTAATATCATCACATAGGGGTAAAACCTCTTGCTCATATTATCATGCGTATAATTATAGCAGGATACATTTGTGCACAAATTGCACTGAGAATGTGGTACTTCGAGACTAAGAATTGTATATGCTTCAAATGATTTAAATCCTTCACGAATTGTTATATAAGTCATATAATAGACTTTAATTAAATGCATATCAAGTTTCCATGTCATGCTAGACAAATGTCACGACCCCGGTTCGCCCTCCGTGAACCATTGTGACGGCATCTAGTCTTCTACGAGTAGGTAAGCCTAAATTGCGGAAGATAAACCAAAGTGCGGAATAAAAACAATTCAAAAAAGAATAAAGTGATATAACAGCGCATAAACAAAATAAGTTCTCAAAACCAATACAGTTTGCCCAAAACCCGAAAACCCATGAATCACAAGCTAATGATCACTACATAGTGCTCTATCTCTAGAATAGTCTAAAACAAAGTAAATACAAAAGGGCTGTAACTATAAGAGAGAATGGAGAGAGACTCCTCGGTCTGCAGACGCGATAGATATACCTCGAAGTCTCTGGATCAATCGCCTCGCCTCAAGGGTGATAGGACTGAGTCGAAGTACCTGGATCTACACATAAAAAATATGCGCAGAAAGGGCATGAGTACACCACAGCGGTACTCAGTAAGTGCCAACCCTAACCTCGGTCGGATAGTGACGAGGAAGGTCATGGCCCTACTGAAATTAAATAAATATAGAAATAACAGAATAAGATAAACAATTCAATTGAGAATCTACACTAAGAATATAATACATGATAATAAGGAATTCAATAACTGAGCAGAGATAAAGACAAAACACAAGGAAATGTCACTCATAACGAGGATGATAATCGAGGAATCTCTCAGTATCCGCAATATATATGTCGGTGATCTCTTGGTATCCTGAGGATATATTGGTATCCTCAATGTATACGAGGGATCTCTTGGTATCCCGAGGATCTCTTGGTATCCTCAATATATGCTAGGGATCTCTTGGTACCCCGAGGATCTCTTGGTATCCTCAATGTACATGCCAGGGGTCTCTTGGTGTCCCACAACTCAGTTCAAATTATAATTACGTACAGGGGATCCCCCGGGATGTCGTCCCGTAGTTTCAAAGTAAAACACACAGCAGCAACACAAGAATACTCAATTAAGCTCAATTTTGTACCATATAAAGATGAAATTCTAACATAACACGCCCCACATAATTCGACTATGGCAGTTTAAGCAAATAAAAAGTTAAGTTAATTAGACATACTTTTCCTAAGCTAACAGAGGATTTAATTTGCAAGTAAAATGAAACAGGAACAAGGAACACAATTGAAATTACTTAATGAAAATTCGATTTTCAACAATTTGCTCAAGTACGCACTCGTTACCTCACGTATCAGGCATTTCAGTTATCAAATATACCAAATCCTACGGGGAAGATTCACCACACAAGGTTAGGCAAGTCACTTACCTCGAACCGACTCAAAATCACTCTGAAACCACGCTCTTGCCACGAGTATTCGACTCCAAATTACCCGAATCTATCCAATTCAATTTTATAATGTAAATAACACTTCAAGTAACTTATTCTACAAAGAATTTCTAAGCTAATACGTGAAATTAGGTAAAATAAACACCCCTTGGGCTCATGTATCGGAATCGGATAAAGTTTATATTTTCAGAACTCTCATACTCTCACGGGTTCATGCATACCAAAATTATCCAAATCTAAGGTCAAATTCCTAATCAAAAGTCGAATTCTAGGTCTAAGAACTTTCTTCCAACTTTTTCCCAATTTTCATCTCCAATCCGAAATTAAATGATGAAACTAACTATAAATTGATGGAATATAACTATAAAGGATTAAATAGTTGTTACCCAATGATCTCCTCTTCAATTTCCTCTCAAAATCGCCCTCTCCCGAGCTCGAAATCGAATTTCCAACTTTTGAAACCGAACCCTTGAAATTTGATATTTCTGCCCAACTATTACCGCATCTGCGAGTGGTCCCGCTTTTACACATCAATGGTCGCATCTGCGACTTCTCACTTAAAGCCCAATTTCTGCATCTGCGGTTAACCCTTCACAGACGCGGGGCCGCTTTTGCGGTGAAGCTCCCGTTTTTGAGGTCCCTGCTTGTAACAACCCGACTGGTCGTTTTGTATTCTCAAACCCCGTTCCCTTAAATGATCCTTTTTGCATTTGCTTTAGCTGAATTATGACTTGCGGGGGCGGGTGGTTCGGAAGTTAGAAGAATTTCGGGCAAGAATAAGCTCATTCGCTTCATTTCATATCTTCAAAAAGGCCAAGTTTGACTTCGATCAATATTTTGGGAAAACGGACCCGGAATCATGATCCGGCAATTTTTGAGGGTCCGTGAAAAAATATGGGACCTGGGCAAGTGTCCGGAATCGAATTTCGAGGTCCCTAGCCCGAGTAATGGAATTTTTCTTAAAAATTGTTAAGTTAAGTTTCAAAGAATTAAATAAACTAAGAAATTATTGTTTTTATAGGTATCGGGGTCGGATTTTGATTC
>MU715930.1:0-12031 GCA_026770625.1 Nicotiana glauca | reverse complement strand
GAATAGGATTAGAGTGTTATAATTGCTATTTGCTAATTGATCGAGTGCGGTGCATAGGCATGGTGACGAGTATCTATACAACGGAGTCTAGCATGACCGTGAGTCCTTGTTTGTACTTGTTTCTGAGATAATTTGGAACTCTTCTAAACTAATTAATGATAACTACATAATGTGAAGAGTTTGAGGATAAATCATGAAATATTAATACTTTGGAGCGTTGGCTCGAATGATAAATACCACTGAGTAAGAGATGAAAGTATTGAAAGGAGTCGTGATTGATCCCTTGCCGAGATGGTTTAAACATACTGAATATTTTCCCTTGCCGGGATGTGAAAGATAATGATGTTGTTCCCTTGCTGGGATTTAGTTGTTAATTGTGTTATTCCCTTGTCGGGACATTTCTTATTATTGTCTATTTTTCTCTCGCCCGTTTGGTTATGACTGCTGTTTGGGTGAGGAACAGTGTTAACACATGAAGGGTCGTTCCGTGCTATTTTTGATTATATTTGCACGAAGGGTCATTCCGTGCTATTTTTGATTATATTTGCGCGAAGGATTATTCTGTGCTATGTTTTGACTGTTTATGCACGAAGGGACATTTCGTGCTCTGATTTGACTAATATTGCACGAAGGGTCATTCCGTGCCATGAAATGAGAATTATGTGAGGGAAAGCACGAAGGGTGATGCCGTGCATTTTATTCGATTGTTTTGGTTGAGGAAGAGAGTAAAAGCACAAAGTTTGATGCCGTGCAACTTTTGATTTTCTTATGCTTTGGTAATTATTATTGTGCCCTGTCTCTTAATTATGCTGATAAATCTTATATTCAGATTGTACTCACCTACAGCATGTTTCCCTCCCTTTAACTGCCTAGTTTGGTATTTCTTTTCCTTCTATTGTATATATATATATATAGAATTGTACAGGTTGATTTGGTAGTCCTGTCTAGCCCCGTCACTACTTCGTCGGGGTTAGGCCAGGCACTTACCAGCACATGGGGTCGGTTGTGCTGATGCTACACTCTGTGCATTTCTTTGTACACAGATCCAGGAGCAGCTTTCGGACAGCAGCAGTAGGATTTTTTATCCGGGAGCTATCTTCAGTCCAGGGACTCTCGAGGTAGCCTAGCTGGCGTTCGCAGGCCGAAGTCCCTTTCCTTTATTTGAGTTTGTTTTCATTGTTCTGATACAGACACATGTATTTTCTTTCATTCAGACTTGTATGCAGTACTCTTTAGTAGTCCGTGAACTAGTGACACCAGATTTTGGGTAGTGATGTGTTATTAAATTCCGTAATCGTTTTCATTTTATTAAACATAAAAACTTTCGCATTTATTTAATTGTTTTCCAGTATAATATATTATTGAGATTGGTTAGAGTATGTTTAATGTTTGGCTGGCCTAGCTCCATTAGCAGGCGCCATCACGACGCTCGATAGTGGAAAATCCGGGTTGTGACACCATCCTAAGGCTCTTTTGTGTTTTCTTAACACCTCCATTAGTTTTATTTCTTGTTCTGCAGTCAAAGAAGATGAAATAATTATTGAAAATAATTCAGGTTAAAGAAAAATAAATTTCAAATGAGAAGTAAGAGTTTTGAGTTTAATTTTTGGTTGAACTTCTTCTAGTGACACTTTCTCATTTTTAGAATTTTTTTCCAGTATTTCAGTTTCTTTTCTGATTGTGATGTCATCATCACTTGTGGTATACGACTGTGCCAAATATCTTTCCAATGAATCGGTAATCAATTGATCGTCTTTATATTCATCTGCAAGGTGATTCAACAAAGCAATTTGAAAATAAGATGATGATGACTCATCCTCAGGATATTTCATTATTTTTTGCATATCAAAAATCAGTCTTTCCTCGTCATCTCACAAAATCAATTGTCCTTGATGGACATCAATTATTGTTCTTCCTTTTGCAAGAAATGGTCCGCCTAAAATTACTGGTACCTCTGTATTTTCTTCCATTTCAAGTACTATAAAATCTATCGGGAATATAAATTTATCAATTCAAACAAGGACAGTTTTAAGTATTCCTTTCGGTTTTTAGTACTTTGATCAGCCAATTGTAGAGACACACCAGTGTCCTTCATTTCACCAAATTCTAATTTCCTAAAAATTGAAAAAGGCATTAGATTTATTGAAGCACCTGAATCACGTAACGCTTTTTCAAAGTGAGCACCTCCCAAAATATAAGGAATTGTAAAACTGCCTAGATCACCAAGTTTCCATGGAAGCTTATTTTGAAGTATAACATTACTTTTTCTGTAAGCTTAACTACTGAAACTTCTTCTAGTTTTCTTTTACTTGACAAAATTTCTTTAAGAAATTTAGCATATGCCGGCGTTTGCTTCAAAGCATCTGTAAAAAGTATGTTAATGTAAAGCTATTTTAAAATTTCTAGAAACTTTGAGAACTGTTTGTCAAGCTTTTCTCTTTTTAGCTTTTGGGGAAATATGAGGGGTACAGAGTAAGGATTTGTCATCAATTCCTTTTCTTGTACCTTTTTTCCTTTATCTTTTTGTTCTTTTAGAAGTTCAGGGTCTCGTTTATTCTCACCTTTATTTCCTTGTTCCACATCTTGTGGCTTTCCATACCTATCTGCATATGGATCATCAAGAGTTTTACCTAACCGCAGAGAAATGACTTTGAGGTGTTCCTTTGGATTTTTCTCGGTGTTACTTGGTAAAGCACCTTTTATTTCCCTAGATATGAGGGTTGTAAATTGGCTTACCTGAATTTTCAAATTCTTGATAGCTGAATGTTAACTTTCAACCTTCTCGTCAGTAGCCTTAATGAATTTGTACATCAGTTCTTCAAGGCTTTGTTGATGAGCTCTGTGGGGCTGCTGCTGATCTTGTTGACAATTTTGTTGTCCTCTATTTTGATTTTAAATACCAGATGGTCCTTGTACTTGCTGTTTTTGATTAAAAAATCTTTGAGGATTTTTAGTACCATTAGGGTTACTCCATTGCAATCCTGGATGCTTTTGTGCCATGGGAATACCGAATGAGTAATTATTTTTATAACCAATCACATTTGACTATTCTTCATTTTGTGTTGAAGCTTGACACTCATGATTGGGATGATTACCTCCACAAATGTCACAATTCTCAAGTTGAGATGATGATTGAGTATTTAGTTGAAAGGCCTCAACTTTTTGTGTCAGAGTTGCAATTGTGCTAATGAATTCCAAGTTTCAACTTGATTAACTTCTGCTGCTTTTTTAACAATCATTCTGTCAGAGGGCCATTGAACAACATTTTTTGAAATTTCATTAAGCAATTGCATGGCTTCTGCAATGGTTTTGCTCATTATAGATCCTCCTGATGCGGCATCAATAACATTTCTAGTAGAGGGTTTAAGACCATGTATATATATATATATATATATATATATATATATATATATATATATATATATATATATATATATATATATATATATATATATATATATATATATATAAGATGTCAAGATCTTGGATACCATGGGGTGGGCATTTTCTTAACATTGCTTTTAATTGTTCCCATGCTTAGTATACAGATTCATAAATCTGTCTGCATAAAATTATTGATTTCTTGCTTCATTTTAAATGTTTTTGCAGGTGAAAAATATTTATTAAGAAATTTCTGAGTGATTTGGTCCCATGTAGTGATTGAACCTCGCAGACTTCGCAACTATGTTTTTGCTTCACCTTTTAGTGAAAAAAGGAAAATGTCATAACCTGATAGCGTCTATTGTGACTCCATTACTGCAAATGTTAACTAATTCAAGTAAATCAATTAAATGGGTGTGAAGATCTTCACTTGCATCACCAGTAAACTGACATGACTGTTGAACAGTTTGAATCAAGCCTATGCAAATTTTAAAGTTGTTTGTTGTAATTGGCGGTCTCTCACACTTGATTCTCCTTCAAAATGATCCATCATTGCATAATCTCTGAGTATTCTATCACGTCGTGGAGCTACCTCATTGGACTGTTCTTTCACTTAATGTGGTGGGAGTTGGTTATTATTAAACTCTTCATTCTCCATTTCTTCACAAGTTATACTTTGAGGAGATGATGTTTGTCTTTTCCTATGCAATTGGAGAGATTTTTTAATTTTTGAGTCATAATTCGCCAACTCTAGAGTGGATCATACACTACCTGAAATACTTAAAGAAAAGATTTTATTATTTTTATATTTATTTATTTTTGTAAAGAAAATCAAACTTAGTTCCCAAAATAGTAGTGGTGACACTAAAAAGAAAAAAATGTAAATTAAAATAGTAGTAGTAATTAATATACTAGTGATGCTAATTAAAAAAAGAAAATAAAATGTGTTTTTTTAACTGAGCTAGCTGATCCTAGAAACAATAGCATATAGAATAAAAATAAAAATAAAAAAGATGAAGAAAGAAAACTATACGAAAACATTAAGTAGTATTATTGTTAATAAGAGAAAACTAGAAAGACATTACTAGTAACCATAGTTACTGTAGTAACAAGAAAAAACAAAGATAACAATACTACTACTAATAATAATAATAATAATAATAATAATAATAATAAAAATAGTAAGTTTTCAAATTAATAACAAAACCATTAATCTGAAGTAGATGTTGATAATCCCGGAAAACGGTGCCAAAAATTTGACGAGTGTATGGCGTGTATAAAATTTAAACTAGTACTCTGTCAATTTATAGTTTAAAAAGATGTCGAACCCACGAAGATTCGTTTATCTATTCTACTGTCGTTTCTTATTTAATTGCTATTTGAGAAAACCAGGAAGAGCTGAGTTGTGAATTAACTAACTAAAAATGCATGAATAGAGCAATAGAAGATATTTTATTTTTCACAAATATAACAAAAAGGTATTGGGATCATAACTTCACTTAATATTTATATTATATAATAGATAAAATTATCCATCAATTTTTATTTCTCATAAAAATATATAAATTCCTCTCACAGTTACATTTATATATTATTACTTAAGTTGAACAATTAGTTACAATCATCTCGGTTATATAAATTAATCGTCAACATAGTAATACTAAAGAGCCAGAAATATATGCTTGAACTAAAACTTGCTCTTTTTCTTAAGTCTCTTTCGGCTACCCTACTTGTTATAACTGACTATTATAATATTCGCCTCTTTCGATTATAAATAAATGCAGAATCAATTTTAACATATAAGAGTTAGATGTCACTAAATAAAAATTAACATCTATCAGTACAAAAAATTAACTATATTACTCTTCCGCTTCTTTCGATTACAGAATTAGTAAGAAATTAATATGTAGTATGAGATAGATAGATGTTAACAAAATTAAATAACACCTAACTATAAAGTAGATAAAATTCAAACAAAACACATCAGCTCAAACATGTTAAATTGTGGGATAATATCTACTATTATATAGAAATATAAAGATCCGTCATTCTCCCAACACAAAAAAGTTACTCCATAATGGAGTAAATACTGACAACGGAAATATTCTTGCCCATTAAATAAGAAAATAGAAAGAAATATTCAAGAGAATAATTTCCTTTATTTAATTAAAAGAGGTGATAGAGTGATTTCCAACATTATAATTTATTCGAAACTAGAAATGAAGACACTGCAATAACTAAAAGAAGAAAAGAAAGTAACGAAAGAAGCAAGGAAAAGAAGAAGCTCTCTCTATTTCCTGTTGTGTCTTGAGAAGCTCAATGTACCACTATTTATAGATGGAAAAGTATATTATGCACATTGATTTCTCACATATATTTTCCCAAGTTGGCAACTTGTAAGTGCTTGTAGTTGTAATGTTTGCTGAAATGTAATCCTCCAAATCGGCAGGTGGACCATTTGCTTGGTCTTTTTCATGTTTACAACTACTTTCATCATTTGTAAAGTTGCATACATCACTTTACTTTTGATTTTCAGCATTATAGTTCTTCGCAAATTTGGAAAGTGAACTTTTTCATGTGCACAACTACTTTCATCATTTGTAAAGTTGCATACACCACTTTACTTTTGATTTTCAGCATTATAGTTCTTCTTTGCAAATTTGGACAGTGAACTTTTTCTTCTCATTGTTTCTTTTTCTTATTAGTTTAATTGTTTCCTACAAAGAAAGAGAAAATATTAGTACTAAAAATTAGATTCCAATTCAACTTATGCATAATATATTTCTCTTATCATTTATATTCAAATTTTCATGTTTCGATGCTCAGGAGGTATCACGGTGATCCGTCGTACGTGTTGGATTTCAGTTCAGTCCAGTTGGACATGGATCTATCTTATGTTGAGGAGCCAATGGCAATATTGGACAGGCAGGTTAGAAAGCTGAGGTCAAAGAACATTGCATCAGTAAAGGTTCAGTAGCGAGGTTAGCTGGTCAAGGAGGTGACCTGGGAGATCGAGCTGGACATGCGCAACCGCTAGCCTCATCTTTTCACTACTTCAAGTATGTCTCTATGCTCGTTCGAGGACGAACGAATGTTTAAGTATATGAGGATGTAATGACCCAGCCGGACGTTTTAAGAATTAATGCCCCGATCCCCTATTAACTGCTTTCCCCATGTTTGTTTATGCTATTTTGATTTTTCGAGATGTTTGGTTTTGAGATTCGGAGTGTTTTGGGACACTTAGTCCCTAAAAGAGAGCTTAAGCTTTAGAATTTGGACCGTAATCAGAGCAGAGTAAAGACGGCCTCGAAATGGAATTCCATTAGTTCCATTAGCTCTGTTGGGTGATTTCGGGATTAGGAGCGTATTCAGATTATATTTTGGAGGTCCATAGCTAAATTAGGCTTGAAATGCCAAAAGTTGAATTTTTGAAGTTTCCGGTTCATTAGTGAGATTTTGATCTAAGGTCGGAATAGAATTATGGAAGTTGGAGAAGTTTTTTAGTGTTGAATATGACGTGTGTGCAAAATTTTATGTTATTCGTACGAGGTTTGATAGACGTTTTGATCGAAAGCGTAATTTGCGAATTTTTGAAGTTCTTAGGCTTGAATCCGATGCTAATTGGTTGGTTCGATGTTGTTTGAGGTATTTTGAAGATTCATATAAGTTTGAACAGTGGTATTAGACTTGTTTGTGCTTTTGATTGAGGTACCGGGGGCCTCAGGGTGGTTTCGTATGGTTGACGAAAAGATTTGGAAATTTGAGTTGCAGCTGAAGTTTATGACTACTGTCATAACCACATCTTTGGTTGAGAGGCCACAGGTGTGACTCCCACAAATATGGAATTAATCCGTAGAAGCGGACAAGAAGAAGTAGAGCAGGGACCGCAGAAGCAAATGAGTTATCGCACTTGCAGGACCGCAGATGCAGAATCTGGGTCGCAGGTGCAGAGATGGAGTTTTAAGTAAGAACCGCAAAATGATAGCGCAGAAGTGGTATTTTGACCGCAGATGCATGTTTATTGGGCCTAAAATAGGAATTTCGAGTGTTTACTTTCAAAAGTTAGAAATTTGATTTGGAGCTCGGGAGAGGGCATTTTGGGAGGATTTCGAAGAGGAAATCAGTGGGTAACGAATCCTAATCCCTTTCTAGTTGTATTACTATAATCTAATCTTAGTTTTGTCATTTAATTTCGGATTGAAGATGAAAATTGGGGAAATATTTAAGGAAAGTTCTTAGACCTAGATTTCGAGTTTTGATTGGGAAATTGACATTGGATTTGGATAACTTTGGTTTGCATGAACTCGTGAGAGTATGAGGATTCTGAAAATGTAAATTTTACCCAATTCCGAGATGTGGGCCCGATGGGCGTTATGGTTATTTTACCTAATTTCATGTATTAGCTTAGAATTTATTTGTAGAATCAGTTACTTGAAGTGTTATTTACATTATGCATTTGAATTGAATAGATTTGGGCCATTTGGAGTCTAGTACTCGTGGCAAAAATGTGGTTTCGGTTGATTTTGAGCCGGTTCGAGGTAAATGGCTTGCCTAACCTTGTGTAAGGGACTTTCCCTTAGGAATTGATATTGTTTATATTGAGATTCCTTGTACGTGAGGTGAAGAGTGCTACTTGTGTTAATTGTTTAAAATCTAATTTTTCACTGAGTAATTTTAATTGTGTTTCTTTCCCTATTTATACTACTTGCAATTTAAACACGTTGTTAGATTAGGGAAGCATGTCTAAGTGACTTAACTGCTTTATTTTGCTCAAACCGCCTTATTTGGATTATGTGCAGCATGCTAGGTTAGAATTACCTGTTTTACCTTGGTATGAAATTTGAATTGAATTGAGTATTCTTTGTGTTGTTGCTGTGTATTTACTTTGAGACTACAGGACGGTATCCCGAAATATCCTCCTGTATGTTTACTTTGGGACTACGGGTTTGTATTTCGGGAGATCCCTCTGCGCTTTTATGTTAGTACTACGGGACTGCACCCTGTAGATTCCCCTAGTACTAGGTACTTACATTTGGGGCTACGGATCGGGATTCCGGTAGATCCCCGTGCACTATGAGTTGGACTACGGGACAATATCCCAGGAGAACCACTGGATATCCATGAGTTAGACTACGGGACGTTATCTCTGGAGATCCACTTGATATTTATATTTGGGACTACATGACGGTATCTCGGGAGATCCCCGGTTGTTATCTCTACATTGAGTTGTATTCCTTTTCGTGATTATTTTGTCTCTATTATAGTTGTTGTTGTTGTTCTTTCTATCTTGTGTTACTTCTTACTATTGCATTTAGTTATACTGTCTTATTCTATACTGGTATACCTTGTATTTCAATTAACCTCAGCAGGGCCCTAACCTTCCTCGTCACTACCCGACCGAGGTTAGGCTTCGCACTTACTGAGTACTGCTGTGGTGTACTCATTCCTTTTCTGCTTATATTTTTCATGTGCAGATCCAGGAACTTCCTCGCATATTTATCACACTTGTGGCGAGGCGCTTTGTAGAGACTTCAGGGTATATCTGCCACGTCCGCAAACCGAGAAGTCCCTTTCTATTCTCAGTACTAGTATAACCCTTCTGTATTCTTCCTTGTTGATAGACATTTCGAGAGTTAGAGCTTTTTATGTAAACTCTTAGCTTGTGGTTCATGGGGTTCTAGATTTTGGGAGTGTTAAGTTGAAAATCTTGTACTGTTATATGCTTGGGGCATTTTAAACAATATTTTTTGTTGTTATCTTAGTTTTAAATAGTTTCTTTCCACAATTGTTTCTTTTCCATATTTGTTAGGCTTACCTAGTCATAGAGGCTAGGTGTCGTCATGATAGTTCACGACGGGCGAACTGGGGTCGTGAAAAGTTTGTATCAGAGCTCTAGGTTCATAGGAGTCATGAATCACAAGTCGGTTTATTAGAGTCTCGCGGATCAGTACGAAGAAGCCTGTACTTATCTACAAGAGGCTATGTAACTGTTACGAAAATTTCACTTCACTTGATTTCCATGTCGTGCGAGATTTTTGATATCACAATTCTAAACTTTTGTCTTCTATTCTCTCACAGATTATGAGGACACGTGCTACCGAGATGATCAACCACCCGCGACCCCTTATGGAGCTATCAGAGGCCGGGGCCGAGGTAGCGGCCGAGGACGCACACGCGATGCAGCTAGAGCACCCACTCGAGCTACCACCGAGAAGCCGCCAATAGTTCTAGCTCGAGCCTAGGCACCTGATACGCCTACTGCTACTACTATTCCAGAACTTTAGGAAACTCTGGCACAGTTTGTCACACCTCCTTTTTACACACCCGAAGGTGGTACAAGGGAGTTTTTCTAATTAAAGTGACATTATTTGAAATGGGATTATTTATTTGATTTTTCTTCAGAGTCGCCACTTGGAATATTTTAATTGGTGTCCCAAGTCACCGGTTTATTTTAAATCCCAAATCGAGGAAAATTTTGGCTTTCTTTTTGAAGTATGCAAACCAGCAATTCTGAATAAGGAATTCTGTTAACCCGAGGGAAGGTGTTAGGCACCGCCGAATTCCATGGTTCTAGCACGGTCGCTTAAACTATCATAATTGGCCTATTATCTGATTTTAATACATGCTTAGCCTATTGTGCATTTTATTCCTTTTAAACCGCTTTTAATTATTTTAAAGAAGATTTCAACGTCATCTAAAACGAGTCTTTGGACCTCGCCACATGAAATGCACCTGAAGTCCGAGACACATTTTATTTAACGTTGTGAGATTTGGATTTGGGTCACATGAAATGCGTACCCGAATTTAGGAAGGTAAATTATTAAAATAACGCGCCTAAAGCAAACTACGCATTTTTTAATTTTGTGAGAGCCATGGAAAATTCAACTAAATGGCACACCTCAATTCCTAAAGGATTAAAATTAATTAAATGAGGGCCATGGGTTTTGAGATTTTATTTGGCATGGCACGCTTCAAATTATTCCAAAAGATTGCACTCCACTAAATCAAACTAAGGATGTTCTATTTCCTTGTAAGTTTGAGATTATTGCAAAGGCCACCATTTATGGATATGGAATTATTATTGAAAAAATATATGACTTGAGTTATTATGGACCTACCCACTCAGTATCAAATTTGCTATTGACTTAACATCCTTTAATTTGGATCCAAACTATTACATTGTTCACTCTTTATTTTTGAATACATCTTCCTATCTTTCCCTATGAACTACAATCTCATTGAAGAAAGTCATTTTGTCTCCCACGATCTCTATTTTTTATGCTCTTCCTTCATTTTTTGCTCATATCTTTCAAGTTGGTAGATAACTAAAATATAATATACAAATCAAAAGAAAATATGGTGAAAGAAAAATAATAAAAATATTGATTAATAAAAGAATGAACCTTTTATAGATGAAGATCTTCTTCAGTACATATGGAGCAAAAAACCTTCAGATTTAATGTGCAAACGAACCACAATCAAAGGCAACGAGCGGAAACCTTCGAACCAAACTCGACTTCGACCTCTTCGGGTGTCACGACCCAAAATTCACTAAGAGTCATGGTGGCGCCGGACACCGCTGTCAGGCCAGCAAATTATATTACCGATTTAGAAATCCTTTTTAAATGCATCAAATTCCAGAATTTTCCTTCCATTTTCACAAATAAAAGGGTTTTGCTTCAATTCAAATTAACAATAACAATTAAATCAAACTTTTCGAAAACCATCCCAGAACCCAGTGTCACAAGTGCATGAGCGACTACTGATAATGAAATAAAATACAACCTCTGTCCGGAATACATTAGACAGGAAATAAATAATCAAAGTACAGAAAGGAACTACACTAGATGTAGGTCGCCTCGCAATTTGCAGCTCACCTAGTCCCTGAATCGTCCGTGCTGCTGCGCCCAGTAGGCCGCTAAAATGAAGTATACATGTGCACAAAAATTCACAGAAGTGTAATATGAGTACGTAATCAACGTGCACTCAGTGAGTGTCCCGCCTAATCCCGAAGGGGTAGAGACGAGATGGTCAACTTTGACACACTCTAATGGTCCGATGATCATTTATTCTCATTTCACATATTAATCCGTGGATTTATTCTTTACGGACGTGGTTCTAACCAAATAGAGGAAACAAATAAATACGTAGTTCTTTCATAGGAAAATTTCCCAAATTTCTCTTTAAAATATAATCCAAATATGTTTAAGCCACAAAAGGGCAACAATAACTTAATCAAGTTTAGGTAGCAACACATGCATGCGCAAATAATACCGAAGCGACGGCCCGATCCAACAGAAATAAATGTGCACTTGCCGAGGGTCGACAGCGCGCCTACAGATGCATCTATTAATCTGCCGAGGCGTTCGGCCCGTTCCAAAATAAACACACACAGACAGATAAACAGTCAGGAAATCATCGTGGAGCAAATATCCAGGGAAAGTCCATTCTCTTTTATTAATTTGCGAAAATGAAGCTTAAGTCTTTTAGAAAATCCGATTATCAATTTAATGTGATTTAAGAAATCTAAGCCATCAAGGATTTCACAATGAATCCACATATAACATGTTTTTGAGTCCTAAACTACCCGGACAATAGCATATAGTAGCTACGCACGGACTCTCATCACCTCGTGCGCACGTAGCCCCCA
>MDKF010814293.1:0-22124 GCA_026770625.1 Nicotiana glauca | reverse complement strand
ATCATCGAGAACATATTGAAATACAAATCTCTTTATTTCTGCTTAACAAAAGCCTATTATATTTCTTTTTTGGTCTCTTGATTATCAGTAACCCGATTTTCAGTCTTAAATTCTAAGTTTTGACCGAATTATCATTTTTTGGTTAAACACTACTAGAAAATAACAAATTCCCAACCACAAAATCTGACGGAAATCAGTCAATTTTTTTTATTCTCGACGTATTTCGTGTGGTCGGAAGAATGATGGCCGCAAAATATATGCGAAAGAATCGATTGTAAACTTATTAATATTTTGTTCGCAATGGGGATTTATGTAGTTTAATGGTTGGTCGATATATTTGCGACTTTGATCTTTATATTTGCGATCGATTCAGTCGCAGTCGCTAATTTTACTATTATTTATTATTTTATTCTGTCACAAATTAAGAAACTAATATTTAAAATTTCAACCGCTTCAGTCTCAAATTTGGGAATTTTCAGGTCCAATTTCTGACCACTTTGGTCGGAAATCTGTCACAAATTTTGGTAAAATAAAATAGAATTCATAGCCAAATCAAACAATCAATGCACAACAACTAATCGCAAATATTCTATCAATTGAACCCAAAACGACAAGTATGAAACTTGTTTAAACATAACAAAACCATTTGTTCTATTAAACCCCATCAAAATCCAAAGCTTTCAACCAAAATCATATTACACCAAGTCTAAAACGAACAAAGCTTTGCAACAACCAATAGATTCTAAATATTCTATTACACTATCCAAATTACTACTGATCCTCATCTGTTTCCTCATCGATTTTAGTATCCTTATTGTTAGATTCATCCATTGTATGATATTGTTTTTCCTGAATGTCTGCATCAACCGTATTGTTTCTTGACTATTGTTCTGCTGTTGAGACAATTTATTGATTTTTGTCCGTATAGTCTCAATTTCTTCGGTGAAGCAGAAGCACCACTAAACAATGCGGTTGAGCGACTAGACGGCGACTGCACTACAAGTTCATAGACTCTACCTTTATTTATTTTCATGAGGAATAAAAAAATATTAAATGAGCAATGAGAATAAACATAAAACTTGTGAAAAATAATTATAAAATGAAGTCATATCCGAAAATTTAATAAAATATTTTATACCTTTATTTAGTCCATCGGCTGCCTGTGCCCATATCGAAGTCAATCTTGGGGCGTCGGTTGTGAATCAGGCTGAGTTTGTTGTCACTCCTCCATTTTTCTTTGATATCCTTCCTGAATTTTATTGACAAGCATTATATAAATGAATTTATCTTAACCAATTGAATTTAGAATATTATGTATGTCTTTAATGCAGGTGGTTCGACCCATCCTTATCTTGTACTTATATGTCTCCTCAAAGATAGTAGTATGAGACACATATCCCCATGTGCATTTTTCTTTCAAAATTAAAAAATATGAGTTTATTACATGAATCAGTAAATCTAAGTAAATTTTTATAAACAAATTGCCAATCTCAATTGATAGGTCGCAAAACTAATTGAACCTCCAGTGTACATCGAGCCACCCTTGCTTATCACGACTCAATTTCCACTATAGGACATGATGACGCTCAACGTTGCCGCTAGACAAGCCAACAATGAACTACCCATTATTTTCTCATTTTAATATTTATAAGGTCTTTGGTTTTTATTTAGTGCGAAAGCAAAGAGTAAATGAGCATAGTAATGTAAAGCATAGACTAAATGGGGAAGTACGATAGTGAATTAGATAATCAAAACCCAGCGATGTCTACTAGAATTTTCAAAATAAGGTGTCACAAGTGCATGAGCATCTGTAGAATATACAAAACTCCTTAAGAACTAATATCTAAAAAACATATACATGAATGATAAAACATAATAAGAGAAGGCTCTGGGTGCTGTAGAACAGAGCATAGGAAAATAGCTCACCGCTAAGCCTCTATGTAATATGGATATGCGCTCAAACGAACTCCAGATGAACCTGCCTCAGAACCTGCACAATATGTGCAGAAGTGTAGCTTAAGTGCATAAATAACATGTACCTAATAAGTATCTAGTCTAACGAAGAATTAGTGATGAGGAGTCGACTTCGTCACTTACTAGTGGGAATATACATAATATACAAGATTGTTTAATAGGCATGAAAAGCAACATCCATGATGGAATAAGAGGCAATAATTAAATGACTATTTATAAAAATAACAATTAAAAGTCCCCAAATATCATATCATAATCTCAACAAGTAAAGACTTAACATGTATTTATAAATCCTCAAGTTACGAAAGACATATCAAGTGTAATCAGACTCCGAGTGACACCACGCATAAGTTATGCTGAGATCGTACGACCCGATCCATAATAATCGTGTACATACATTACCGAGGTCGCGCGGCCCAACGCATGAATGCATCACATAATATATATAATAATATTGTAGAAGCATTCGGCCTAATCCACAGGAATATGAAATTCTTTAGATTTCGTATTTATGATCCCAGGATAAGCCCGTGAAAGAATATAATTTACATCAATAGTTAAATATTCTACTAACTATCTACGTAATGATGCTCCATTTAACATAAAGTTTAACTGTCACGATCCTAACCCCGAACCCGGTCGTGATGGCGTCTCTCGTGAGACAAGGCCAGCCAATTGAACCAAATTCTCATTTTTAACAGTTAAATAGCATACAAATACTCTAAACATGATTTAGTAGCACTAAATAGAGGAAATAGAGATAATAAAGTGGAAATCCAACCCGACACAGCCCTAACCGGGGTGTCACAAGTCACGAGCATCTATAGACCACGATATAAGTATGATAAATTCAATATCTAGTACAAATGTTTGAAAGACATAGAAATGACAAGATAATAGAGACACGGGCTTGCGGACGCCAACAACTACCTCGTAGTCTCCGAATACCGCTTGGAACTGGAGGAATCAACACTCAAGAGCGAAACCAGCGATGCCTGAATCTACACACATGGTGCAAGGAGTAATGTGAGTACTCCGACCCAGTGAGTAACAAATGAAAATAATGGTTGAAGGTTAAAAAACACGTAAAACACAAGACATTCTATATTGAAGCAGTAAAACATCATCTGAAAATAGTAAATCTGTAAAAAATCAAGTAAAATCTCCTTTCAACAGGTAAAACAGGTAATTAACATGTAAAAAATGTAAAGTAAATAGATAGAAGTTCACCTCTCGAGCTTAGTATCCATAAATAAGCCCCTTGGGCTATATCACAATACAGTACCAGCCCCTCGGGCTTAATATCATATCACAACTGGGTACCCACGCTCATTACGGGTGTACAGACTCCGGGAGGGACCCCTTACGACCCAAGCGCAATAACAAGCTATCTCATGGCATCAAATCTAGCCCCTCGGCCTCATATCAATCAAGCCACCTCGTGGCGTATATGTATCTCGGGCCCTCGGCCTCAAATCAGTACCAATGTTCCTCACAAGATAGGCCATCGGCCTTACTCAGTCCAAAAATCATCACAAACCCCTCGGGCAATAGTAAAATAGTGTTTTCAGCCCAAACACCAAATAAAATATCATTTAGGTCTTAAAAACTGAGAAAGAATGGCTAAATAGTAAAATAATGGAAATTAGCAGAATTGAGTTCAAGTAATAAGTCAAAACAGTGAGGGAATAGTAACGAAAACACCCGAAGGGTTCAAATAGTTGGCACAAAACCCAAATATGACATTCAGCCCAAGTCATGATGATAGCAAATAGGTTTCAGTCAAATACGCGGTAAAATCATAAATTGGGACAGACCAGGTCACAATCCCCAATAGTATACGACACCACGCTTGTCATCGAGCGCTTGTCTCACCACAATATAGCACTACGATGTGCGAATCCGGGGTTTCAAACCCTCAGAACATCATTTACAATCATTACTCACCTTAAACCGACTAAATATCTAGCTCGCGATACCTTTTCTCCTCGAATCGACCTCCACGCGCATTGAATCTATCAAAAAGCAGAACTAATACGTCACAATATGCTAGAGAGCGAATCCCAAGCGAAAATACTTGAAAAATATCAAAATCCCGAAATTAGCAAAACCCGAGCCCCGGGTCCACTTCTCGAAACTCATAAATTTTTACATCAACGGGTTCCTTATCTCTCTACAAGTTCATTCATATCAATAATACGAAAATCGGTGTTCATATGACCCCTCAAATCCTCATTTTAAGCTCTCTTAAACTCAAGTCCTAATCCTCCATTTTTAGTGTTTTAATTCCTTTAATTTCAGTCTTCATCCATGAAATATTACCATAGAAGTGTGTTTTAGGCCCTTGAAATATCGCTTCCAAATTGTCCAAAAGCTCTCAAGCCAAAGTTAAAAATGGTGAAAACCTTCAAAAATCGTGAAGGCAGGCTTATATACATTCTGCCCAGACATAACCACATCAGCAGTCCAAAAATTTGCTTTTGTGGTACCACATATGCGGTCAACTCATCCGCTTCTGTGGAATTCATTAAAGACAACCACTGCCGCATCTGCGATCCTTCTTCCGCATTTGTGGTTCCGCAGATGCGGCCCCCACAACCAAATTTGTCGATTTATGACAATCCCCTCTATAACCACTTCTGCGGCCTCTCCCTCGCACATGCGGCACCACACCTACGGTCCCCAAACCGCAGGTGCGAAAATACCAAAAGCAGCAAAAATTTCTGCAATCTCTCAAGACTCAATTTTTCCCGTTAACCATCCGAAATCACCTCGAGGCCCCCAGGACCTCAACCAAAAGCACAAACATAACCCAATTCCTTTTCAAACTTGTTCCAATCATCAAAACAACTCAAACAACACCAAATCTACCAAATCACATTGAATTCAAGCGTAAGTTTCTAAAATCTTTTGAAATACGCTTCTGATAAAAAACGCAACCAAACCACGTCCTAATGACCTGAAATTTTACACACATATCCCAAATGACATAACGAAGCTACTGCAACTCTCAAAATTTCATTCCGACTCCTATAACAAAATCTCGCCTATCAACCGGAAATCGCCAAAATGAACACTTTGCCAATTCAAGCTTAATTCTACTCCGAACCGCCAAAACCCATTCCGATCAGGCTCCTATATCACAAATCACCTCCCAAGCTAACCGAACCACCAAAACTAACATCCGAGCCCTCTAAAACATAAGAAAACATCTGATTGACTTTTCGAACATAAACCTTCCTAAAAGAGACTAAGTGTCTCATTTCTTACCAAATCCTCTCCGAACTCAAACTTATCAACCCGATCACATAAAAAATTGATAACGAAGCATAAAGAAGCAGAAATGGGCGAAACGGAGCTGTAACTCATGGATGTACTAGCCGGGTCGTCACATCCTCCCCAACATAAACAAATGTTCGTCGTCGAACGAATCAAGAAACATACCTGAAGCCTCAAACAAGTGAGGATATCTGCTCCGCATTTTCCACTTAGTCTCCTAGGTAGCCTTCTTTCAGGGGCCAACTCTCTACTGCACTTTCACTGAAGCTATATCCTTTGACCTAAACTTCCGAACCCGACGACCCAAAATAGCCACTGGCTCCACATCATAGGTCAAATCATCATCCAATTGAACTTTGCTGAAATCCAAAACATGAGACGGATCCTCAATATACTTCCGGAGAATAGAAACATGAAATACCGGATGAACACTCGACAAGCTGGGTGGAAAAGCAAGCTCATAAGCCACCTACCCATTCCTCCGAAGCACCTCAAAAGGCCCAATGAACTAAGGACTCAATTTTCCTTTCTTCCCAAATCTCATAACACCATTCATGGGTGAAACCTTCAACAAAACCTTCTCACTAACCATGTAGGACACATCTCTAACCTTTATCAGCATAAGCCTGGACTGTGCTGTTCGAAGCCTCTCCTGTATCTCCTTCACCTTCTCCAAGGCATCCTGCACCAAATCACTCCCTAATAGCCTAGCCTTACTGGGCTTGAACCAACTAACTGGAGATCTACACCGCCTCCTATACAAAGCCTCATATGGAGCCATCTGAATACTCGACAGGTAGCTGTTGTTATAAGCAAAATCTGCGAGGGGTAGAAACGCATCCCATGATCCTTCAAAATCAATGACACAAGCACACAACATATACTCCAATATCTGAATAGTACACTCAGATTCCCGTCTATCTGAGGATGAAAAGATGTGCTCAACTCCACCTGAGTATCGAACTCTCTCTACACGGCTCTCCAAAAATGCGAAGTAAACTGAGTACCTCTATCTGAAATGATGGAAAACAAACACCATGCAAAGGAACAATCTCCCAGATATAAATCCTTGCCAACCACTCTGAAGAATAGGTAGTACATACAGGAATGAAGTGCGCAGACTTGGTCAGCCGATCTACAATCACCCAAATAGCATCGAACTTCACCAAAGTCCGTAGAAGTCCAATAACAAAGTCTATAGTGATCCTCTCCCACTTCCACTCAGGAATATCCATCTGCTGAAGCAAACCGTCCGGTCTCTGATGCTCGTATTTCCCCTGCTGACAATTGACACACCGAGCTACAAATCCCACGAATATCGCGAGTTATGGGCCTCCTCCATAATCAACTCCCAAAGCCCATCCACATTAGGCAAACAAATCCGGCCCTGCATCCTCAACACCCTATAATCACCGATGGTCACATCTCTGGTATTATCATGCTAAACTCTATCCCTAAGGACAAGCAAATATGGATCATCATACTGGCGTTCTATAATGCAATCATATAAGGAAGACCATGAAACCACACAATATAAAACCCGACTGGACTCCGAAATATCTAACCTCACAAACCGATTGGCCAAGGCCTGAACATCAATTGCAAGATGTCTCTCCCCAAGTAGAATATATGTCAAACTCCCCATACTCATTGCCTTTCGTCTTAAAGCATCGGCCACCATATTGTCCTTTCCCGGATTATACAATATAGTGATATCATAATCCTTAAACAACTCCAACCATCTTCGCTGCCTCAAATTAAGATCCTTTTGCTTGAACAAATGTTGAAGAATGCAATAACCAGTGAACACCTTACAAGATACGGCATACAAGTAATGCCTCCAAATCTTCTATGAATGAACTGTAGCATCCAACTCCAAATCATGAACGGGGTAGTTCTTCTCATGGGGCTTAAATTGATGAGAAGCATAAACAATAACTCTACCCTCCTACATCAACACACAACCAATCCCAACTCTCAAAGTATCACAATACACTATATATAAACCTAAAGCTGATGGCAAAACCAACACTGGAGCTGTGGTAAAAGCTGTATTGAGCTTCTGAAAGCTCTCCTCACACTCGTCCTACCATATAAATACAGCAACCTTCAGAGTCAACTTGGTCAAGGGCGACGCGATAGATGAGAATCCTTGAACAAACTGGCAATAATAGTATGCCAAACCAAGAAAGCCACAAATCTCTGTGGCTGAGGAGGGTCTACGCCAACTCTAAACCGCCTCTATCTTCTTTGGATCAACCTGAATACCCTTGCTGGACACCACGTGCTTCGAGAAAGCCACTGAACTGAGACAAAACTCACACTTGGAGAATTTAGCATAAAGCTTCTCCTCCCTTAATCTCTGCAACAAAACTCTCAAATGCTCTGTATTTTCCTCCTGACTACGCGAGTACACCAGAATATCATCAATGAAGACTATGATGAATGAATCGAGATAAGGCTGAAACACACTATTCATCAAATGCATGAACGCTGCTGGGGCATTGGCTAGCCTAAAAAACATCACCAAGAACACATAATGACCATATCGGGTCCTGAAATCTATCTTAAGAATATCTGAATCCCTGCTCTTCAACTGGTGATAATCCGAATAGAGATCAATCTTGGAGAACACTCTCGCTCCCTGAAGCTGATCAAATAAATCATCAATGTGAGGCAAATGATACTTGTCATTAATTGTTACCTTGTTCAATTGTCTGCAATCAATGCACATCCTCATTGTGCCATCCTTCTTTTTCACATACAGAACCGGTGCACCCCAAGGTAACACACTAGGCCAAATGAACCCCTTATCTAGGAATCCCTGAACCTACTCTTTCAATTCCTTCAACTCCGTTGGTGCCATATGATACGGCGGAATAGAAATCGGCTGAGTGCCCAGCACCAGGTCAATACCAAAATCAATATCCCTGTCCGGTGGCATGCCCGGTAGATCTGCAAGAAACACATCGGGAAAATCCCTCACTACTGGGATAGAATCATTACTTGGAATCTCAGCTCTGACCTCCCTCAGAAATGCTAGATATGAAAGAAAACCCTTTCCAACCATACGCTGGGCCTTAGAGAAAGAGATCACTCTACTAAGAACATAATCAGTCACACCACGCCACTCGATCCGCGACACACCCGGCATAGCCAAAGTGACTGTCTTAGCATGGCAGTCCAGAATAGCACGACTCGAAGATAACCAGTCCATGCCTAAAATAACATCAAAATCCACCATGCTCAATAGCAACAGATCCAGTCGGGTCTCCAGACCCCCAAATGTTACCACACATGATCGCTACATACGGTCTACAACAATAGTATCGCCCACCGGGGTGGATACATGAACAAGTAAAGCAAGAAAATCCCAAGGTGTACCCAAATAATGAGAAAAATATAAGGACACCTAAGAAAAGGTGGAACCGGGATCAAATAATACATAGGCATCTCTGTGGTAGACTAAAACAATACCTGTAATGACAGTATCTGAAGCAATAGCATCGAGTATGCCTAGGGTAGAATAGAAACGCGCTTGACCACTGCCTGATCGACCTCCCCCTCTGGGGCGACCCCAGACTGACTGACCTCCACCCCTAGCTGGCTGAGCGGGTGGTGATGAAGAGACTAACACTGAAGTCAATGACTAGCCCCTTTGCTGGGACGAATAAGCAACCCGACGAGGATACTGCCTCCACAGGTGGCCCATCTCTCCACACTCATAACAACTCCCAGGTGCTGGAGAAGGGGACTGAAGGGAACCCCTCGCACCAGAGTGACTAGCAGATGCACTCGTCATAGAAGTGCCCTAAGCTGATGGGGAACGAGATGAACTCTAAGCTGGAAGGGCGCTGTGTGATGAATGGCCCTCCTGAGATCCATGATAACCATGACCTGATGATGCCCCACAATAACCTCAGCGAGTTGACTGAACCTGCCTGAATGAACAGCCTCTACCCTACTAGAACTGGCCCCTCGAAGGAGAACCACTATGACTGCCTGATCCTCGAGGCCTCTTGGACTCCCTCTTATCTCGCTCCTGATGGTGAATCGACTCAATCTCATGGGCGATATCAACCACCTCCTCTAACGTAGCACTAGATATCCTCTCTTAGGTCATAAGAATACGGAGCTGATAAGTAAGACCATCAACAAATCTCTTGATCCTCTCTCGATCTGTCGGAACCAACCAGATAGCATGACGAGCTAACTCAGAAATCCTCGACTCATAATGTGACACAGTTATATCCCCTGTCGCAACCACTCAAACTGTCTACGCAACTCCTCTTTGTGGGACTGTAGCACATACTTCTCCAGGAAGAGAACAGAGATCTGCTGCAAAGTAAGGGGCGCTGCACCAACAGGCCTATGCCTCTCATACGCCTCCCACCAAGTGAAAGCAACCTTAGAAAGATGAAAGGTAGTAAATGCCACACCACTAGTCTCAAGAATCCCTGCTGTATGAAGCATCTGCTGGTACTTATCCAAGAAACCTTGGGCATCCTCGCCCTCTACACCTCTCAATGTCGGAGGCTAGAGTCTACCGAAACTCTCAAGTCGACCCTGCTCATCATACAGTATAACTGGTACCATAAAATTCTGAGCTAGTGCAACCGGCTGGGCTGGAGGTGCCCCTAGCGTCTGAAGTCCCTGCACTACCTGCTTAGATGTGCGAGCCGCAGGAGTCTGATTGCCTCCCCCGGCCTGTAAACTAGTTGCGGGTGTAGTGGCTAAAACCGCCTGAGCTAGGCAAGTGCAAACTGATAAGATCTGTGCTAAGGCCTCCTGAAGACCCGGAATCACGATGGGCATAGCTGGTGCCTGAACTAGTGCTGCTGGAGCATCAATAGCTAGAGCTTGATCTTGAGCTAGGGAAACTGGTGGATCTACAGGTGTTGCTCTCGCTACTCTGCCTCTGCCACAACCACGACTACGTCCATGACCTCTGGTGGCATAAGCTAGTGACACTGGTGGTTGTCCAACCCATCCGGTAGCTCGTGTCTTTACCATCTGTGAGAGAATAGAATAACAGAAGTTTAGTACTCAGACCAACAAGTTCGCACGACAAGAATTTCAAGAATATGAAGTTTTTCCTAAAGGTTCTGCAGCCTCTCGAGGATAAATACAGACGTCTCCGTATCAATCCGTGAGACTCTACTAAACTTGCTTATGACTCGTGAGACCTATGTAACCTAGGCTCTGATACCAACTTGTCATGACCCTAACCCCCGAACCTAGTTGTTATGACGCATCTCGTGAAGACAATGCCAGCCAATTGAACCAAATTATCATTTTTAATAGTTAAATATCATAAAAATAGTCTAAACATGATTTAGTAGCACTAAATAGCTAAAATAGAGATAATAAAACGAAAATCCAACCTGACAGAGCCGTAACCAGGGTCTCACAAATCAAGAGCATCTATAGACCACGATATACGTCTGCTAAATTAAATATCTAGTACAAATGTTTGAAACACATAAAAATGACAAGATAATAGAAACACGGGGCTGCAAAAGACAACACCTACCTTGTAGTCTCCGAATATCGCATGGAATCGGAGGAATTAGCACTAAATAGCAGAACCAACGACGCCTGAATCTGCACACACGATGCAAGGAGTAATATGAGTACTCCAACCCAGTGAGTAACAAATATAAATAATGGCTGAAGGTAAGAAAACATGTAAAGCACAAGGCATTCTATATTGAAGCAGTAAAACATCATTTGAAAATAGTAAATTAGTGGAAAATCAAGTAAAATCTCCTTTCAATAGGTAAAACAGGCAATTGAAAAGTAAATAATGCAAAGTAAATAGATAGAAGTTCTCCCCTCGAGCTCAGTATCCACAAATATGCCCCTCGGGCTATATCTCCATATAGTACCAGCCCCTCGGGCTTAATCTCATATCACAACTGGGTACCCATGCTCACTGGGGTGTACAAACTTCGGGAGGGACCCCTAACGGCCTAAGCGCAATAACAATCCATCTCGTGGCATCAACTCTAGGCCCTCGGCCTCATATCAGTCAAGGCACCTTGTGGCGTATATGTATCTCAGGCCCTCGACCTCAAATCAGTATCAATGTTCCTCACAAGATAGGCCCTCAATCTTACTTAGTCCAAAAATTATCACAAGCCCCTCGGGAAATAGTAAAACAGTGTTTTCAGCCCTAACATCATCTAAAATATCATTTAAGTCTTAAAAACTAAGAAAGAATGGCTGAATAGTAAAACAATTAAAATTAGCAGGACTGAGTTCAAGTAATAAGTCAAAACAGTGAGGGAATAGTAATGCAAATCTCCGAAGAGTTCAAATAGTTGGCACGAAGTCCAAATATGCCATTCAGCCCAAGTCATGATGATAGCAAATAGGATTCAGTCAAATACGCGGTAAAATCATCAATTGGAATGGACCAAGTCACAATCCCTAATAGTATACGACCCCACGCTCATCATCGAGTGCGTGTCTCACCTCAATATAGCACTACGATGTGCAAATCCGGGGTTTCAAACCCTCAGAGCTTCATTTACCATCATTACTCACCTCGAACCAAGCTAAATCTCTAGCTCGCGACGCCTTTGCCCCTTGAATCGGCCTCCACACACGTCGAATCTATCCAAAATCAGATCGAATACGTCACAATATGCTAATGGAGCAAAGCCCAAGCGAAAACAATCGAAAAATACCTAAAATCCCGATATTAGCAAAACCCGAGCCCCGAGACCACTTCTCGAAACTCAGAAATTTTCACATCAACGAGTTCCTTATCTCTCCACGAGTTCATTCATATAAAAAAACAAAAAATCTGAGTTCAAATGACCCCTCAAATATTCATTTTAAGCTCTCTTAAACTCAAGTCCTAATACTCCATTTTTCGTCCTTTAATTCCTTTAATATCAGTCTTAATCCATGAAATATTACCATCGAAGTGTGTTTTAGGTCCAAAATCCTTACCTTAACGAAGTTCCCTTGAAATCTCCCTTCCAAATCGTCCAAAAGCTCGCAAGACGAAGTTAAAAATGGTGAAAACCTTCAAAAATCGCGAAGGCAAGCTTATATACATTCTGAAAAGACATAATCGCATCTGCGGTCCAAAAATCAGCTTTTGCGGTACCGCAAATACGTTCAACTCATCCGCTTCTGCGGAATTCATCAAAGTCGGCCGCTGCCACATCTGCTATCCTTCTTCTGCATTTGCGAATTCCCGACAATACCCTCCAGAACCGCTTCTGCGGCCTCTCCCTCGTACATATGGCACCGCACCTACTATCCCCAAACCGCAGGTGTGAATATACCAGAAGCAACAAAAATTTCTACAATCTCTCAAGACTCAATTCTTCCCATCAATCATCTGAAATCACCTCGAGGCCCCCTGGACCACAGCCAAAAGCACAAACATAACCCAATGCCTTATTCAAACTTGTTCCAATCATCAAAACACCTCAAACAACACCAAATCAACCAAATCACATCGAATTCAACCCTAAGTTTCTAAAATCTTCCGAAATACACTTCTGATAAAAAACCCAACCAAACCACATTCGAATTACCTGAAATTTTACAACACATCCAAAATGACATAGCGAAGCTACTTCAACTTTCGGAATTCCATTCTGACCCGTATACCAAAATCTTGCCTATCAACCAGAAATCGCCAGAATGAACACTTCACCAATTCAAGTTTAATTATACTCTGAACCTCCAAAATCCATTCTGATCACGCTTCGAAGTCACAAATCACCTACCGAAGCTAACAGAACCATCGAAACTCACATACGAGCCCTCTAATACATAAGTCAACATCCAATTTACTTTTCCAACTTAAACCTTCTTAAGTGTCTCATTTCTTACCAAATCCTCTCCGAACTCAAACTAATCAACTCGATCACATAAAACACGTATAATGAAGCATAAAAAAGAAGAAATAGGGGAAACAGAATTGTAACTCATGAGACAACTGGTCAGATCGTCACATTAACAAAGTTTTACTTATTAATGTGAGCAATTAAACTAGCAAGTTGAGTCCTAATAGTGCAAGTAATAGCATAATAAAGGCTTATGTCTACCTGGACATAACATAAATTTTAACTACGCATGGACTCTCATCAACTCATGTGCATTTAGCACCCACAAATAGTAGAAAATAACAATTAAAGCACAAAGGGCGTTAATTTCCTCTTACAAGGTTGGGCAAGATACTTACCTCGTTCCCAAGTCCGCAAATCATTATAAAAGCCTTAAGTTGGTACCGAACAATCTGAAACTAGCCAAAGGTTGTACAAACAAATCAATAATTGCTCAAAAGTTCATAATTTAACTATAGAGTAATTACCCAACCAAATTTTGAAGATAACTAAAATTCACCCATAGGACAACGTGCCCGGATTCCTAAAGTTTTTTAATATAAATGTTACCATAACCTCATGACCATAAATATAGAATTTTTACCTAATTCCGTAGTCAAATTCATGATCAAATCTCAATTTTACTTAAACCCTAGAATCTTCGCAAAATCTCACAACTTTTACCAATTTTTTATGTTTACTATTCCTATAATTGGTGTATTTAACTTAAAATGGGTAGAGTTTAGTTATTTTGTGATGTTGATGAGAATCTTCCACAAAAGTGCTCTCAAAATCGCCCAAGACCAAGCGAAAGTGTGTGGAAAATAGGCCAAGTTCCAAATTAAATGCACACTGCCCGGGTCTTATTTTTTAGCGATCACAGATAAGCCCCCGCGATCATGAAGGCAAAACTCGAGAACTCAGAAAATTCCTCTTTGCAATCGTGAGAAGACACTTGCGAACGCCATGCACTTAGCTTCCCACTCATCGCGAACACATGCCTCCACTCGCGAACATGAAAGGCAACGGAGATGCCCAAGCCCAGGCCTTCTATGCGAACGCGAGGAGTCAACTGCGATCGTGAAGGCCTCTGGTTCCAAGCCTTCGTGAACACGAAGAGAAAAAGTGTACAGTCCCCAAATCTTTCATCGCAAAAGCGAGGGACCTCCCGTGTTCACGAACAAGGAACCTAGAACTAGCACAGTAGCAGTTCTGGACTTAGCTTCGGGCATTTTGCAATGCACCCGAGCCCCTCGGGACCCCGTCCAATTGCACTAGAAAGTCAATAAACCTAATACAGACCTGCTCGAGCCCTTAAAACACATAAAAGAATATCAAAATTAAGAATAACACCCCAAAACGAATTGAATCAACTTCTAAATTTCAAGCTTCTTAACTAGCTTTGAACGCGCCTAATCATACTTAGACTACTCGAATGACACTAAATTTTGCGTGCAAGTAAAAAATAATCACACATGTCAAATGAAAATAGTGGTTGAGACTCACTATGCCCACCAACTTGAGAGTGTGGAAGGAAGTCAAGAAGAGTCCGACTTCGAGGAAGAAAATGAACTTTACTTTGAGGAATCAAGAATTGAACATTCGCAAACCGACTCCATGAGTGTTATTGATGCTAAAAAAATATGGAATTGGAGTTGACCGATGTAAATGAAAATAAGGTTGAGACTGACTCTAATCCGGGGGAAAAAGAGGATGTCAAAATCCGGGAAGAATTGCAATTTGGAGGTTTGATGTCACATTCCAAGTATTTTTCAGCAATGGAATTGTGTGGTGATATGGAATTAAACTATACGAGGCAATGAAGGATTGAGAGGAGGAAAGACAAAGGCCATATATTTTGCAATTTGAAGGAACAAGAAGACAAAATGACATTCCTCACATGAAAGCCAAGAAGTGCAAAATAAAGAAATTAATGCTTGGCTTGATCATCTACTTACCACTCCCACCACTCGTGGTTACAAGCTTGATTCCAAGTTGAGCGCCCAATTCATATCATCAAAGTGGAGAGAAAAGTGCAAAAGTTGATCCGAATCGTGCCACGACGTTAAACGTGACGCTTGGTGGGAGACAACCTATAAGTTTTTAAACATTCTTAGTTGTTTTTGAAAATTTCTTTTTTAGACTAGCTTAGTATATTATTTTGACTAATCTGCAAAGTTTCTAAATTTTTGGAGTTGATTTGAGCAGGTCAGGGTTACCAGGAAACCAAAAGCAGTAGATAATGAAAATTACAGAACAGAAATTGGTTGCACTATGCGATCGCACAAAGGCCACGCATTCACACAACATTAGGTTGTAGCTACCTCTATGCGGCCGCGTATCATGTCATGAAATCACAGTAAATTGGAAGCCATTTCTCTATGCGATCACATCATATGAACCGCGATCACAAATATCCAGGTAAGTCACTTAAATTTTAAATACTGGATATCGAGAATAAGCCAAACACTTTCGCCCAAACAATAGAAACTGAGCTTTCCCACTCCCTGGCCCTCAAAATCATCTCAAAGCTTTTCTCTCTTCAATTCCACATCAATAATCAAGTTTTAATCTCAGAGGTATGTGCGTCGTCACTCAAATCTTTCTTAAAGTTCAATTCTTTGTGATACAATGGTAAATAAACAACCATTTGTTGTTCTTATTCTTCTTCTCCTCTACTTCATGCCTAGGGCTGAAATTTTAAAACTTTTGATGTGAATATAGCGTGTGAATGTGTGCTTGCTTTCCAGGTAAAGTTGGTTCAGAGAGTGAGTTCTTGACTCTTGAAAATATTGGGGTTAGGTCTGTGCTAAATTTATTTGAAAGTTTTATGTAAATTTGATTCACATAATGTGTTTGGGGAAATGCCCAAAAGAACTGGTACTAGGCGAGGAAGACAGCATTCGCGATCACCAGGTGCTATTCTGCGATTGCATAGCCCTAAATCTTCCACAAAACTAAACTACCCTTTGTGATTGCGTGGCTTTAAAGCTGAGGGAAACACAAAGGCACTTCGCGATCACGTGATTATTTTCGCGATTTCATAGCTTCATCTTCAGGCAGTAAAAAGATAGTTGCTTTGCAGAATTTTTACCTGATGCTTTCTGAACTTTTTCCTTGGTCTAAGTGCATCATAATAAAATGTATTATGTACCCATACAAGATTTCACATGTGATCTCCTTTTCTAGGTACTTTGAGCATAAAATAGCCTCGGAAAATGTTGAAATTTCACAAGATCCTGCTCCCCAAGTTGTGGAAGAAGAATAGTTTGATCAGGCCAGATTCACAGCTGTTGAATGTGAAAGAAATTATGACAAACGCACGTCAAATAGAATCGTCAAGGAAATGGGCATTCGTTTGAACAACCTTGAGGCTAAGATGTCAAATTTTTTCCGAAGATTGACTAACAATGGATGGATGTGCTTTGCTCCTAAACCAATTAGAGCGAACTACATAGTAGTTCGTGAGTTTATGCCAACGCCTTGACGACAGATTTGCAAGGGTATACATTCACCTTTGTTAGGGGCAAGTGGGTCAACTTTGTCCCTGGGGTAATAAATGCACATTGCATGGCCCTGAGATGGCTTGTTATAGCGCTTGGGCTGTAGGAGCTCCTACAGAGTCTGTACTCCCCTAGTGAGTGTGGGAACCCACTTTGAGTGACGTGTTGTTGCCCGTGGGGTTGTTCTTGATTTATGTTGTTGTCCGAGAGGCCGATTACAAGTGATTGTGAGGTAGCCTGATAGGCTGATTCTGACTGATGTTATGCCAGAGGGGCAGTTTATGATACATGTCTTTCCTGAGGGACCGTTTATGTTTTCATCATCTTTAGTTAGTGTTTAATCACTTGTTTGAAAACTATTGAATGATGTTTTTAAAAAGGTGTTTACCGAAACTGGGTTTTTATGAGACAATTGATTTTTGTACTATTTTGGAAATATACTGTATTTGATGTAGTTATATGATGTGGAATTACCTGATTTCTTAGTGCTCAACTTTCATTTACTTTTGTTACTTACTTAGTTGGCGTAGTCACATTACTCCGTCTTGTGTGTAGATTTAGGTATTTCTGAACCCTGTATCGTTTGTTGATTACTCGGTGGCAGGTTTATCGGAGTTAGCAAGGTAGCTACCTGGCGATTGCAGCCCTACTTTCCTCCCTCCCTATTATCCCTTAGTTGTATTCAGTGATTTATTGGCCATGATGGTTTTGATGTTGTCATTCGATAGTAGTAGATGCTCGTGACTAGTGACACCCCGATGTCGGGCTTTCTTTCTGCACTGTTGTTTTGTTTTAAATACTTTATAAAGGTTTATTATTAAATAACTTTTATATTTATCCTAATAAAGGAAATATTGATTGGTTTTGGGATTGTGTCGGATGGCCTAGTTCCCTGATAGGTGCCATAGTACCAAGTTGGTTTTTGGGTCGTGACAAGTTGGTATCAGAGCCTAGGTTACATAGGTATCATGAGTCATGAGTATGTTTAGTAGAGTCCCACGGATCGGTACAGAGACGTCTTTACTTATATTTGAAAGGCTACAGAACCTTTAGGAAAAATCTCACATTCTTGAATTCTTATCGTGCAAATCCATTTATTAGCCAAAAGCGTAACTCTTTGAATTCCTTTCATGTTTTCGAATGTGCACATGAGCGCTCGGTATCGGTTGTGCATGACGACTTGTGATTTCCATAGACGAGGTGCGAGAGGTGAATTTAGCATGTTTATAATGGGACAGTCTTGTGGACTTGAGGTCGGGTTTGGTCTATAGGTGAGTGCTGAGATTTCGATTGTGTGAGCATGATCATTTGGGACTTACATGTCTGTTTGTGTCCTTATTGGTTGTCCTCTCATGTGGTTTAGTTGAGAAGTCAAGTGGACCTTCCTGTTGTATTATGAGTTCCTAGTGATGTCTTTTCATTGATCAATGCCCCATCAGTGTTCATGTAAATGATGAACAGTGTATTTCAGCCATATTTGAATTCTTTCATTATTGTATTCATTGATGACATCCTGGTGTACTCTCGTAGCCTGGAGGAGCATGCTCAGTATTTTAGAGTTGTATTGCAAAGGTTGAGGGACGAGAAGCTTTATGCAAAGTTCTCTAAGTGTGAATTTTGGCTCGGTTCAGTAGCATTCTTGGGGCACGCAGTATCCAGTAAGGGTATCTAGGTGGACATACAAGGGAGGAGAGAGCTTTCAGAAGCTCAATATTTTTTTGACCACAGCTTCAGTGTCAGTTCTACCATCAGCTTTTGGTTCTTATACCGCATATTGTGATGCCTCAAGGGTAGGCGTTGGTTGATCTTAAATGCAGGAGGGTAAAGTGATTGCGTAATAGCTATGACTATAGGAAAGGTATAGAGAGATATCAATTTGAGGCTAAGCAGGCAGGGTTACTTCCCGCGGGGTGTCTGAGGGCGTGCGATCCCTATGTTGCTTATGGTAAGCTCTCTTTTACCAGTGATATATTTATGCTGCAATTTGAGGTTTGATCGCATGTAAGAGTGGACTTGACTATTACGAGGGTGAATACGAGAGTTCCGGATGATTTGAAGTACTAGATGATTTGTGTTTCACAAGCTTATGAAAGAATTAGTTTAATTCACTATGTCAGTATGGTAGTAATAGAGCATGGGTATTGTGAGTTATTCTGTATTTTGATCTATGGCTTTGGGCCAAGTGGGAGAGTCTGTTAGTGATCAGTTAACTGCACGATTATGTGTTATATGGGTTTCAGTTTTAGGTATGTTTACCTTGAAAATGGTAATAACAATTAGACTTGATTTTGTGGTTCTAAAATTACGTAATTTATTTTTATGCTGGTTGTTAGGAAATAGATGCTAAGTGAGAGAATAGAAGATAAGATAAGAGTTTGAAGATAGTATAATAATCAAATCGAATGACTGGAAATCGGGGCCTCGAGATTGAGTTGGATGCTCGGTCGAGGATAGTCGATGAAGGACTAACAATTATGAGAGCTTTGATGGTGGATATTTATGATTAATAATGAACAATAAATGAAGAACAATTAATGAAACGTAATAAATGCAAGTAAGATAATTAATATAGGCAATAAAATCAAATAGAGAGTATGTTTAAGTTAGGGAGCAGAGAATGTTCTTGTTCTTGTATTGAATGTTGTGTTCCATCTTCTCCCTTTACAAAATGAGAAGGATACCTTATATATGAGGGGAAATCTCAACATGGAGCATATGCATTTATTAAAAATAAATATAGCTGGTATAGCTATTTGCCAGTTTAGTACAGACTAGTGCTTCTCTTGTAGGTTTTGTCAGCTTTGATCATATGCCTTGGGAACTTCCCGCTCTCTCATGATAATTATCAATTTGCACTGCCTCAAGGTCGAGTGTTAGGAACCTTCGGTGTCGAACCTCAAGCCATGGCTCGTGCCTTTGAAGATGCACTTGCAAAGCCCTACATTGGCCATAAAATCGGATTTTCTAAATTTTTACCGTATACGGATAGTCCCCGCATTTATTAGAATGAAAATGATAAGAAACGGTCCCTACTCTTGACTTTCTTGAACATCTCGTGATGGCTTCATGCTTGTGACGTTAGTGCTCCAAGCGACTGGAAACATCCTGTTAATCCATTTAAGAGGCATTCATTTCACTGCCGATTTATTCTTCTCTAAGGCAGTCATATCGCCGTCGATTCATTTCCCAAAGAGCATTGATTGCACCTAGTGGTACGTGTCCCAAAGGCATTGACTGTGTTGTTGGTTATGCTACTACCCTTCTATAAATGGGAGGTTTCTTGAATCGAACTCCATCCAGTTATTCTTCAATAGCTTTGAACTCCTTTATTCTCTTCTTCCTAATCCAAACTTTATTTTTCATGGTTCGAGCCCGTGACTGTAAGGTCACACGACAGAGGTATTGCCAATTATACCATGGGTCCCTTTCAAAGCTCTTCCCTGCTGAGTGGGATCGTACTAGTTTTTTGTTATTGTTGTCATTGTTGGCCCGAAACGATGAGAGAGGGGCTTCAAATTGTTCCCACATTAGAGGATATGTGGTCCATGAACTGCTGCTCATCATTCTTAACTTCAACCTGGTGTAGCACTTCACTCTCTTTGCTTTCTCCGAAGTGAAGTGGCCTAATCTAATAACTATCGTATCCCACACCGGTGCAACGTATCAAGAAGTGGACTCACAATAGTAGTGCTAGCGAGAACAATATTTGCCAAAATTTTCACCAAGCCACAACTTTCCCGGCTTGTTAAGAGCTTTTGCTCGGTGGCCGGCTATGGTCTCTTCTTCATCTTGTCTGCTTCTTCATCTTTTTATTTTTTTTCATCTTCTCCTATTTCAGAGGAGGTTCTCGAAGTCATCGTTTAGAAGATTGAAATACGGTCCCCGAAGGACTGGTTCTCGTAGATATTGCTTTCGAGGATGTACCTCCGAGAGTAGTTTAGACTTTAGTTGTTGTTTTTTTGCTTCTTTGTTTCTGTGTAAGGACCCTTCTTGTGCTTTTTTAATCATTGTTATTAATAAAAAGTGTTTCTTCAATTTGTCTTTGATTTATGCTAGATTACCCTTTGCATGCATTTGTAAAGAATCTGAGCATGTGACTTTATTGATCGGCTCGAATACAAGGACTGAGCGTATGAATTTCCTTGGTTCTTGATTGGTAAATATGATATTCACTGAAATCCTTTGCCAGTCCTCGGACCAAGCCCAGATTAACTTGATGCAAACTTTGGCCGCCGAAACTGGCAACTTCGAATTGAGCGAGGGTGGGGCCTTGAGTTTAAGACAAAACTTAGCCCTCAGAAGCCTTGTTGATAGTCTTCGAAGGGCAAATTACCTGATAACCCAACAATAAAGATAGTCCTCGGGCCTTTTTGCACAGTCCCGGAGTGAAAAGTTTTCTGAACTCAGGAGGCCTTGCAAACTTGCTTTGAACTTAAAATGAATATAGCCCTAAGGCATTATAGATAGACCCTGAATGAGGATACGCTCAAACTAGGATGGCCCATGGGCCAAAGTAACAGAGGGATTGTTTAAGTAGCATCCAAGGCATAAATAGTCCAGAGGCTTTATTGATAACCTTTGAGTGGAAACTGACTCCGACCTAGAAAGGTCCTCTAGATTTGACACCATATCGAGGCTTGGATAAAGCGAGTAGCTTCTTAGAGTCCATTGTTGTGTCAGCAAAATCCTTTGAGACAGCATACCATCTCGAGACCAGGTTGATATGGGGGTCTTTGATCCCTCGAACGTTGGGTGGTATTGCCAATCGTATGACATGGTCATCAAATGTTCGAATTGACCCCATCCGTACGTTTTCCTGGAAGTGGTAATAGTTTAGCCAACATTTAATTGGACTTTGAGGCAGGCGGGCAGTCACCGCTTGCTCTCTATATAGGTTTGTCTCCCCCTTTTTTGAGTATTCTGGTATTTTGAGTAGCTATCCTTCTTCATAGAGTTCTTTTTCCTTGCGTTAAGTCTTTCACCATTTTAATTTTGAAGCCTTCTCTTAAGTTCCCACTCCCCCTCTCTTGTTTCAACATAGTTATGGCTTCTATACTAGGATCCGTTCAGAAAGGAGATGAATGTTCCGCCTCTGGTTCCTGCCTGGTATGTGGTACACTACCGGTGTCTGGTGAGCCAACCTCGAGACATTTTGTCTCGAAGAAGGACCCTTCGTCAGAAAAACCTCCCAATTTTCAGGGCGATTGGGAGTATGCTTCAAAGTTCATTTCTCTTATAGGAGAGGGGGCATCTCGAGTCAGTAAGGTAAGATTGCAAATGGGGGGAAAAGGTAGTATTGTAGGTATCTTCCCCAGAAGAGAGAATCATGGATCATGCAGACTGATTTTTGAACGTATACACGTATCCCATTACATTGGGCCCCCTTGATAGGGTCATGCTCGACTTCTATTGGAAGTATCGGGCTACCCTAGCACAGGTTCAGCTGTTGTTTTGGAGGATAGTATTGATGATGAGATTCTTTGCAGAGGAAGCAGGACTTGAGTTCACCCTTAGTCAT
>MU715929.1:0-21592 GCA_026770625.1 Nicotiana glauca | reverse complement strand
TCTCCTTTTAATAATATATAGAAGATATATAGAATATAGAATATTAGAAAGAAACTACTCCACAATTTGAATCAAAAGTTTTTTATTGCTTTATTTTTGTTTTTTATTTTAAAACAATTATAAACTCCAACTTGAAACTACTTTCCAATTTGAAATGGTAATTTTTATTTTTTTAAATTTTATTTTATTATTTTAAAACTCCAACTTAAAACTACTCACCGATTTGAATGTGTAGTTTTTCTTCTTCTTTTTTCGTTTTTCTTATTATAGTTAATTTTTTATTTTTATTTTATTTTAAAATAATTTTAACACTCCAACTTGAAACTTCTCCCACCCAATTAGAATGAGTAGTTATTTTTTATATATTAATATTTTCGTATATATGGTAGTTTTTTATTTTTTATTATTTTTATTTTTGTAGTTATATAAATTTAAATGTAATAGATAACAACTAATTATTAACTAAAAACTAATTAGTAACTAATTATGCCATGTAGCTTTTTTTTTATGATGCCACTTGGCTTAAGGAAAGGGCTTTATCCTCTCCTTTTAATATAATATAGATATAGATTATAAACTCTAACTTGAAACTACTCCCCAATTTGAAATGGTAATTTTTATTTTTTTAATTTTATTTTATTATTTTAAAACTCCAACTTAAAACTAGTTTTCGATTTGAATGAGTAGTTTTTCTTCTTCTTTTTTCGTTTTTCTTATTATAGTTAATTTTTTTTTGTTTTTTGTTTTTTGTTTTTTTATTTTAAAATAATTTTAACACTCCAACTTGAAACTACTCCCACCCAATTAGAATGGGTAGTTATTTTTTATATATTTTATATTTTCGATTATACACACACACACACATATATATATATATGGTAGTTTTTTATTTTTTATAATTTTTATTTTTATAGTTATATAAATTTAAATGTAATAGATAATAACTAATTATTAACTAAAAACTAATTAGTAACTAATTATGATGTGATTTTTTTTATGATGCCACTTGGCTTAAGGAAATGGCTTTATCCTCTCCTTTTAATATAATATAGATTATTTAATTATTTAATTTTGATTTTTTAATATTTATGGGGTCAAGGACAATTGGATGAGTAACGGTTGCCGGCGTTACGGGGGAAGAGTTGACTGATTTTGTGGGTCGAAAAAGTCAGAATATGTTGAGATTGTCTTGTCTTTATCTGTTGTGCTGCGGTTTGATCCTTAAGAGGAGTTTTTTTTATAATAATTTATGGTAGATTAATTGGTAGTTATTGGAATAAGGAAAACTGTTTGTGGATCTAAGTTTTTCTTTTCCCCATTGTTTGTGGATCTACTTGGTCATTGCAAAATTCTAGACTTTGATTATTGCACTTTTCCTTGAAAAATTATATTATTGATATCGTTTAATAGCAACAAATTATTTTCTCTCTTTTAGGAATTACCAATTCAAACCACTCTTTTCTATGTCCTAACCTCTGCTGAGTTAGTTTCTTCCCCTCCCTCTAAATTTTTTTGTATCTTTCTTTCGATCTTCTTTTTATGTTTACAGTTGGACTGTAAACTACTTTGCCTTTTGTCAAAATTTTAATGCGCTTTACTGGATTTTGGGCTTCTTTTTGTCCCCAACCCTCAACTTAAATTTATCAAAATTTGAAAGTTTTAAAAGTGATTTATATTCTTTATTACGAGTTGATTGATACCATTGCCGTTCTATAGTACTGAAGGGAAGCCCTGTTCCATTTTTTCGAGTGTCGATTCTTTTCTCACTATGATTTTGAATTTAGATCATATCACTGTAAATTACCAAAGGATCTTCATCGGAAATTGTCTTTGATCAACTGTTGTCCGAATTATTGCTTAAAATTATTAGATTTACTTGATCTATTGTTTAATTATGTCCTTTTTCTTTCTGCTTTCTCTATTTCTCCATGCATGATACATCAACTTCTGTTTTTTAAAAGGCTAGGTTTTGCTTCTATTTCTCCATTTAGGTCTCTCATTTGTTTTTATATTTTATTTTAATGTGTTAATGCTTGATTTTGATCTCTTGTGCATATTTATTTATTTTATCTATGTAGCTTTTTATTTTTTGTTATAATTGTTTTGCGGTCTGTGATTTTGTGTCTCCTTAAAATTCAGCAAAGTAGAGTAGGTGGTAGGGTAATCGCCAAGTTTGGTGTTGAAGGGTTCAATCATATTTTAACCAGTTTAGTACTAAAAAAATTCGCAAACTTTAATGTTCAACAAAGGTTGAAAATGAGTGTTTAAGATTTAAGAAGCACCGGAAGCTCTTGAATAAAAAAAAAGTTGAAGAAGAATGTTTGAGAAGCACTAGGAGATATGAAGTTCTAATGAGTTGATTGTCACTACATCAACATTGTACACACTAACTTACGCAATGTGATTGACATATGGCTGAAAGTTGAAACAATTGAATAATATTTTGTTTCTTTTATTTTTATTACCATTTTAAAACTTACTGTTCTTCCTCCTTCGGCATGCATATATGCGCGTTTTTAGCCAAGTGATATGAAGCATGTTTGTCACGACCCGAATTTTCCACCATCGAGATCATGATGGCGCCTACTCGTGGTAGCTAGGCAAGCCAACTTATTTACCCTTTCATTACTAGACAATTACTTTAACAGTTTACAACATCAATATAGAACCTAAAATTTAATAAGAACAATAGCGGAAGTCTAATTTTTAAATACGAATCAAAACGCGGAACAGTCAATAATAGCCTCTACCCAAGATTTGGTGTCACAGTACTCACGAACTACTAAGAATATACTAAATGCAATGGTCTGAAAGAAATATATAAGCTGTCTGTCTCGAAAACAATGAGGCAATAGTCTAAAAAAGAGCATAAAGAAGAGACGCCGGGCCTGCGGACGCCTGCAATGCTACCTCAGTCTCGTGAAAATGAAAACCTGCTCCCGCACTAATGTTGCTGTTACTCCTCAAAACCTGTACCTGTGCAAAAATGTACAGAAGTGTAGCATCAACGCAATCGACCCCATGTGCTGGTAAGTGTCTAGCCTAACCCCAGCGAAGTAATGACGAGGCTAGACTGGACACACATAAACCAGTGCAGTTATAAATATACAGCGGCATATCGACTACAAGGCAATTAAAAACATGGGAGGGGGAAACATGCTATGGGGAGATACAATATTAACAGTAATCCCGAGTAACAAACTAAAGCAGCTAGATTCACAATGAACAAGGAATCAATACTCAATACAAACACATGGTATCAATAACTATTGCGGCGTGCAACCCGCTCCACAAATACCACTGTTGCGGCGTGCAACCCGCTCCACAAATATCACTGTTATGGCATGCAACCCGCTCCATAAATATCAATGTTGCGGCGTGCAACCCCACCCTCATATATCATTGTTGCGGCGTGCAACCCGATTCTCAATATCATTGCTGCGGCGTGCAACCCGATCCTCAATATCATTATTGTGGCGTGCAACCCGATCCTCAATATCATTGTTGCGGCGTGCAACCCGATCCTCAATATCATTTAACATTCTGACTTCCCAAACAACATTCACAATTAAGGGACATAAAAACAAGCAAATATTTGACAAAGATCCCGACAAAGGAAAGAGTTCAAAAAGTTCAACCAAACGTCCCGGCAATGGAATAATCAACAATGCTTTCTTTTCCTTACTTTTCTTATCTTATAACCCACTCTACTATTTTGAGCCAACGCTCCAGAGAATCAAGTAATCATATCACCGTTCACATGTTATTCACAATATATAGGAATCCTTCAATAATCATGAAGTTCATAACCAAGTCATGATAATCACATTATAAGGACTCACGGTCATGCTAGACACCAATGTATAGATACTCGTCACCATGCCTATACATCGTACTCGATCACATATCAATTAACAACAAGACTCAACTCCTATTCCCTCAAGCTAGAGTTAAACCAAACACTTACCTCAAAGCCTTGAAATTCACTAAATCCTCAACTATCACTTTACCTCGCGGTTCCACCTCCAATTCGCTCGAATCTAATCACAAATTGTTCAATTATTTTAATAAACACTATATGAATCAATTTGAATGCTTAAAAATGATTTTCCCAAGTTTTTCCCAAAAATTCCAAAAATGCCCTTGGGCCCACGTGGTAAAACCCGAGGTTCGGACCAAAACCCGGTTACCCATTACCCCACGAATTGAAATATAAAATTTATTTTAAAATCGGACCTCAAATAGAGGTCCAACTCCCCAATTTATAGAAAACCTAGGTTCTACCCAAAAACCCCAATTTCACCCATGAAAATCCTTGATTTCAAGTGGAAAACATGTTTAATGATGTTAAAGATTGAAAGAATCGAGTAAAAATCAACTTACAAGTGATTTGGGAAGAAGTTTGCTCTTGAAAAATCGCCTATAGTGTTAGGGTTTTGAAAGAATGGTGAAAAGTGATAAAAATTCGACTAAGTATAAAATTTGCTGGGCCTCAGATGTAGGAATTGCGAACAAAGGTTCGCAATTGCGAAAAAATGCAGGCCTGGGAATTGCGACATTTGGTTCGCATTTGTCAACTCAGGACTGGAGGGCAGGTTTCGCATTTGCGAAAGAGGCATCGCATTTGCGATGGCCTTCAGTCGCATTTGCGATCACTGGCTTTGCATTTGCGAAGCTTGGACTACCTGGGCTGGTTTCGCATTTGTCCAGCTTGCATTTGCGATAGCGGGGCATTTGCAAATGCGAACCCTGGCTTCGCGTTTGCGAAAGTTGCAGAAGCCACAATACCAGATTTTTTAAACATGAGAAATGCAATCCGATGCCTATCAAAAACTCACCCGAGCCCTCGGGGCTCCAAACCAAACATGCACACAACCTCAAAAACATCCTACGGACTTACTCGTGCGATCAAATCGCCAAAATAACATTATTTACATAGAATCAAGCCTCAAAATAAATAAGTTTTCTTCTAAACTTCATAAACTTCCAAACTTGGAACTTATAGTCCGAAACACGTCAAACGACGTCCGATTTCGACCAAACTTCACAGAAAGCGCTTAGCACATATTTAAGACTTGTACCGGGTATTAGAACCAAAATACGAGCCTGATACCATAGCATTTTAATGAATTTCTATTTCCATTTTCCTTAATAATTTCAGAAAAACAATTTAACAAAAAAATTCTTTCCTCGGGCTCTAGACCTCGGAATTCGACTCCGGGCATATGCCCGAGTCCCATATTTTTCTATGGACCTTTCGGGACCATCCAATCTCGGGTCCGGGTCCGTTTACCAAAAATGTTGACCAAAGTCAACTTTAATCATATTAATATCAAAATTCTTTAAATTTTTCACAGAATTCACATATTTCAACATAAAAGCTTTCTGGCTACGCGCCCAGACTGCGCACGCAAATTGAGGCAAGTAAAAATGAGGTTTTCAAGGCCTCGAAAGCACGGAACAAATGAGGAAACAGGTGATGATCCTTTAGGTCGTCACATTCTCCACCTCTAAAACAACCGTTCGTCCTCGAACGGACAAAAGAAAGAAGTACCTGAGTCGGGGAACAGATGTGGATAACAGCTCCGCATATCAGACTCGGACTCTTAGGTCGAGGCCTTAGGGGGATGACCTCTCCACTGAACACGAACAGAGGGAAAACTCCTAGATCTCAACTGACGAACCTGTCGGTCTAGAATAGCTACCGGCTCCTCCTCATAAGATAAATCCTTGTCCAACTGGACAATGCTGAAGTCTAACACATGGGTAGAATCACCGTGATACCTCCGAAGCATAGACATATGAAAAACTGGGTGCACGACTGATAATCTAGGTGGCAATGCAAGTCTGTAAGCCACCTCTCCTACTTGATCAAGAATCTCAAACGGGCCAATATACCTAGGGTTGAGCTTGCGCTTCTTCCCGAACCTCATCACGCCCTTCATAGGCAATACCTGGAGCAATACCCGCTCACCAACCATAAAAGTCACATCTCGGACCTTATGGTCCGCATAACTCTTTTGCCGCGACTGAGCCGAACGAAGCCTGTCCTGAATGATTTTGACCTTATCTAAGGCCTCCTAAACTACGTCTGTACCCAATAATCGAGCCTCTCCCGGCTCAAACTATCCAACTGGAGACCGACATCGCCTACTATACAACGCCTCATACGGAGCCATCTGAATGCTGGACTAGTAGCTGTTGTTGTAGGCGAACTCTGCTAAAGGCAAAAATTGGTCCCACGAGCCTCCAAAATCAATGACACAAGCTCGGAGCATATCCTCCAAAATCTGTATAGTCCGATCGGACTGACCGTCCGTCTGAGGATGGAATGCTGTGCTCAACTGGACCTGGGTGCCCAAATCTTGTTGAACTGCTCTCCAGAAGTACGAGGTAAACTGCGTACCCCGGTCCGAAATAATGGATTCCGGCACACCATGAAGGCGGACAATCTCCCTGATATAAATCTCAGCCAACCTCTCGGATGAATAGGAGACTGCCACTGGAATGAAGTGCGCGACTTGGTCAGCCTATCAACAATGACACAAATAGCATCAAACTTCTTCCAAGTTAGCGGAAGTCCAGTAATGAAATCCATGGTAATCCTCTCCCACTTCCACTCGGGGAGCTCAATCCTCTGAAACGACCCATCGGGCCTCTGATGCTCATATTTGACCTACTCACAATTCAAACATCAAGCCACATACGCAACAATATCCTTCTTCATCCTATGCCACCAATAATGCCGCTGCAAGTCCTGATACATCTTCGCGGCGCCCGGGTGAATAGAATACCGAGAACTATGGGCCTCCGCTAAGATCAACTCTCGGATCCCATCAACATTGGGCACACAAACTCGCCCCAGCAATCTCAAATCACCATCATCATCTAAGGTCACCTTCGTGGCACCTCCACGCTGCACCGTGTCTCTCAGGACACACAAATGGGGATCATCAAATGCCGATCACGGATACGCTCCAATAGAGAAGAACGGGCAACCATGCAAGCTAACACTCTGCTAGGCTAAAAATTATCTAATCTCACCAATTGATTGGCCAAGGATTGAACATCTAAAGCAAGCGGTCTCTGGCTGGCCGGAATATAAGCAAGACTACCCATGCTGGCGGATTTCCTACTCAATGCATAGGCCACCACATTGTCCTTACCCGGGTGGTATAAGATAGTAACATCATAATCTTTCAACAACTCTAACCATCTCCTCTGTCTCACATTCAACTCCTTCTGCTTGAACATGTACTAAAGGCTCTTATAATCCGTGTACACCTCACACGTCACACCATATAGGTAATGTCTCCAAATATTCAAAGCATGAACAACCGCTGCCAACTCTAGATCATGAACCGGATAATTCTTCTCATGGATCTTCAACTGCCTCGAAGCATAGGCAATGACTTTGCCAGCCTGCATCAATACTGCTCCCAGCCCAATACGGGAAGCATCACAATAGACTATGTAAGGCCTTGAACCCGTGGGCAAGACCAACACCGGTGTCGTAGTCAGAGTTGTCTTGAGCTTCTGAAAGCTCGCCTCACACTCATCTGACCACCTGATTTGGGCACCCTTCTGGGTCAACCTGGTCATCGGGGCTGCAATAGAAGAAAATCCCTCTATGAACTGACGGTAATAACTTGCTAGCCCCAAGAAACTCCGAATCTCGATCACTGAAGCTGGTCGAGGCCAATTCTTGACTGCCTCAATCTTCTTCGGGTCCACCTGAATACCCTCTGCTGATACAATATGAACCAGAAATGCAACCGAGCTCAACCAGAACTCACACTTCGAAAACTTAGCATATAACTGACTATCTTTTAGAGTTTGGAGAACCACTCTGAGGTGCTGCTCGTGCTCTTCCTAGCTGTGGGAGTACACCAGGATATCATCAATAAAGACTATTACGAATAAGTCTAGATATAGCCTGAACACTCGATTCATAAACTCCATAAACACTGCTGGGGCATTGGTCAACCCAAATGACATGACTAAAAACTCGTAGTGCCTGTACCGAGTGTGGAATGCTGTCTTAAGGACATCAGACGCCCTAATCTTCAGCTGATGATAGCCAGATCTCAAGTCTATCTTTGAGAACACCTTTGCTCCCTAAAGCTGGTAAAACAAATCATCAATCATCGACAGTGGGCACTTGTTCTTTATCGTCACTTTGTTCAACTGCCGGTAATCAATACACATCCGCATCGAACAATCTTTCTTATTCACAAATAACACCAGCGCACCCCAAGGAGAAACATTAGGCCTGATAAAACCCTTCTCTAGTAAATCCTACAACTGGTCCTTTAACTCCTTCAACTCTGGCGGGGCCATGCAATACGGTGGAATAGAAATGGGCTGCGTGCTCGGAGCCAGATCAATACAGAAATCAATATTCCTGTCAGGCGGCATAATCGGCAGGTCTGAAGGGAAAACCTCGGGGAATTCTCGAACAATAGGAACATAGTCAATAGAAGGAACCTCTATGCTGGAGTCGCGAACATATTCCAAATAAGTTAAACACCCCTTCTCAACCATGTGTCGAGCCTTAACATATGAAATAACACTGGGGGTGACATGACCTGGGGTCCCTTTCCACACTAGCCGTGGCAATTCTGGCAAAGCCAAGGTCACTATCCTTGTGTGACAATCTAAGATAGCATGATACAGGGACAACCAATCCATCCCCAAAATAACATCAAAATCCACCATATCTAAAAGTAGTAAATCAACACGGGTCTCAAGACCCTCAAACACAACCACACAGGAATGATGCACCCGGTCGACTACTATAGAGTCACCCATCGGTGTAGATACATAAACAGGAATGTCCAGAGCATAACTAGACATAGCTAGGCTGGGTGAAAAATAAGATGACGCATATGAATATGTAGACCCAGGGCCAAATAGCACTGACGCATCTCTATCACAAACCAGAATAGTACTTGTAATGTCTGCACCTGAAGACTCAGCCTCTGGCCTGGCTGCTGCCTGGCCTCTACCTCCGGCGAACTGAACTCCACCTCTAAAACCTCTACCTCCACCTCTAACACCTCTGCCACCACCTCTAGCTGGCTGAACAGGCTGTGGAACCTCCGGTGCTTGAATCATAGCACGAGAACTCTGATGCTGGAAGTTGCCATAAACTCGAGGGCTATATCTGACAATGTGCCTCGGATCACCACAAGCATGGCAAGACCTCGTCTGCTGCGGCTGAGCACCCCTCAACCTCGGGCAAACCCTCCTGTTGTGACCATACTCACCACACTCATAACATCTACACGAATGCTGTAGCTGAGCGAACTGAGGCTGACCCTGTCGACCTGAATAACCACCTGAAGTACCATGAGTGACCTGGAGAGCTGACTGAAAAGGCCTGGGAGGATGGCCTCTACCATAAGAACCTCTACCTCCTGACGAGGCACCATTGAATCTACCTGTATGACGGGGCCTCTTATCCGAACCATGACTACCTCCCTGTAGCAGAGCTGTCTCAACTATACGACATACTGGCCACCTCCTGAAAAGTGATCTCACTCCTGGCCTGAGCCACTATACCCAGCTGACCTGCCACCACTAGCGGAACCACTGGAAGCAAACCCACTCGAATGAAACCCTCTATGAGGCCTACCAATCGGACTAGAGCATCCTGGATAATTGGGGTGGCAATGAACCCTTCTGGGACCTGAACTGGGCCCACCGGAACTGCTGGGACTGGAACCTCCTCCTCGAAATCAACCTGAGGCTCTGCCAATGGGGCTGCTGTTGGGGTCTCAGACTGCTGAGCGGTAGATGAAGAAATGCGTGTTCTCGCCATCTGCGGAGGAATAGAGTAGAAATTCAAATGGTACTTGAAGAATAGAACTGCACGATGAGAGGTTTTTTTTTCTAACTCAATAGACTCTAGGGAACAAGTACAGACGACACCGTACCTATCCCTCAGACTCTACTAAGTTTGTCCCTGAGTTGTGAGACCAATGTAACCTAGCGCTCTAATACCAACTTGTCACGACCCGTATTTCCCACCATCGGGATCGTGATGGCGCCTACTCGTGGTAGCTAGGCAAGCCAACTTATTTATCCTTTCATTACTAGACAATTACTTTAACAGTTTACAGCATCAATATAGAACCTAAAATTTCATAAGAACAATAGCGGAAGTCTAATTTTTAAATACGAATCAAAATACGGAACAGTCAATCATAGCCTCTACCCAAGATTTGGTGTCACAGTACTCACGAACTACTAAGAATATACTAAATACAATGGTCTGAAAGAAATATATAAGCTGTTTGTCTCGAAAACAATGAGGCAACAGTCTAAAAGAGAGCATAAAGAAGAGACGTCGGGCCTGCGGACGCCTGCAAGGCTACCTCAGTCTCGTAAAAATGAAAACCTGCTCCCACACTAATGCTGCTGCTGCTCCTCAAAACCTAGACCTGTGCAAAAATGCACAGAAGTGTAGCATCAGCGCAATCGACCCCATGTGCTGGTAAGTGTCTAGCCTAACCCTGACGAAGTAGTGACGAGGCTAGACTGGACACCACATAAACCTGTGCAGTTATAAATATACAGCGGCATATCGACTACAAGGAAATTAACAACATGGAAGGGGGAAACATGCTATGGGGAGATACAATATTAACAGTAATCCCAAGTAACAAACTAAAACAGCTAGATTCACAATGAACAAGGAATCAATACTTAATACAAATACATGGTATAAATAACTGTTGCAGCGTGCAACCCGCTCCACAAATACCACTGTTGCGACGTGCAACCCGCTCCACAAATATCACTGTTGCGGCGTGCAACCCGCTCCATAAATACCACTGTTGTGGCGTGCAACCCGACCCTCATATATCATTGTTGCAGCGTGCAACCCGATCCTCAATATCATTGCTGCGGCGTGCAACCCGATCCTCAATATTATTGTTGCGGCGTGCAACCCGATCCTCAATATCATTGTTGCGGCATGCAACCCGATCATCAATATCATTTAACAGTCTGACTTCCCAAACAACAATCACAATTAAGGGACATAAAAATAAGAAAATATTTGACAAAGATCCCAGCAAAGGAAAGAGTTCAAAAAGTTTAACCAAACGTCCGGCAAGGGAATAATCAACAACGCTTTCTTTTTCTTACTTTTCTTATCTTATAACCCACTCTACTATTTTGAGCCAACGCTCCAGAGAATTAAGTAATCATATCACCGTTCACATGTTATTCACAATATATAGGAATCCTCGAATAATAATGGAGTTCACAACCAAGTCATGATAATTACATTATAAGGACTCACGGTCATGCTAGACACCAATGTATAAATACTCGTCACCATGCCTATACATCGTATTCGATCACATAGCAATTAACAACAAGACTCAACTCCTATTCCCTCAAGCTAGGGTTAAACCAAACACTTACCTCAAAGCCTTGAAATCCACTAAATCCTCAACTATCACTTTACCTCGCGGTTTCACCTCTAATTCGCTCGAATCTAATCATAAATTGTTCAATTATTTTAATAAACACTATATGAATCAATTTGAATGCTTAAAAATGATTTTTCCAAGTTTTGCCCAAAAATTCCAAAAACACCCTCGGGCCCACATGGCCAAAACCCGAGGTTCGGACCAAAACCCGGTTACCCATTCCCTCACGAATTGAAATATGTAATTTGTTTTAAAATCGGACCTCAAATCGAGGTCCAACTCCCCAATTTATAGAAAATCTAGGTTCTACCCAAAAACCCCTATTTCACCCATGAAAATCCTTGATTTCAATTGGTAAACATGTTTAATGATATTAAAGATTGAAAGAATCGAGTAAAAATCAACTTACAAGTGATTTGGGATGAAGTTTGCTCTTGAAAAATTGCCTATGGTGTTAGGGGTTTGAAAGAATGGTGAAAAGTAATGAAAATTCGACTAAGTATAAAATTTGCTGGGCCTCGGATGTGGGAATTGCAAACAAAGGTTCGCAATTGCGAAAAAAATGCAGGTCTGGGAATTGCGACATTTGGTTCGCATTTGCCAACTCAGGTCTGGAGGGCAGGTTTCGCATTTGCGAAAGAGGCATCACATTTGCGATGGCCTTCAATCACATGTGCGATCAGTGGCTTCGCATTTGCGAAGCATGGCCTACCTGGGCTAGTTTCGCATTTGCGATAGCTGGGCATTTGCAAATGCGAACCCTGGCTTCGCGTTTGCGAAAGTTGCAGAAGCCACAATACCAGATTTTTAAAACATGAGAAATGCAATCCGACGCCTATCCAAAACTCACCCGAGCCCTCGGGGCTCCAAACAAAACATGCACACAACCTCAAAAATATCCTACGGACTTACTTGTGCGATCAAATCGCCAAAATAACATCATTTACGTAGAATCAAGCCTCAAAACACATGATTTTTCTTCTAAACTTCATAAACTTTCAAACTTGGAACTTATAGTCCGAAACACGTCAAACGACGTCCAATTTCGACCAAACTTCACAGAAAGCGCTTAACACATATTTAAGACTTGTATCGGGCGTCGGAACCAAATATGAGCCCGATACCATAGCCTTTTAATGAATTTCCATTTCCATTTTCCTTAATAATTTTAGAAAAATAATTTAACAGAAAAATTCTTTCCTCGGGCTCTAGACCTCAGAATTCGACTCCGGACAGATGCCCGAGTCCCATATTTTTCTATGGACCTTCCGGGAACGTCCAATCTCGGGTCCGGGTCTGTTTACCAAAAATGTTGACCAAAGTCAATTCTAATCATATTAATATCTAAATTCTTAAAATTTTTCACAGAATTCACATATTTCAACATAAAAGCTTTCCGGCCATGCCCCCGGACTGCGCACGCAAATTGAGGCAAGTAAAAATGAGGTTTTCAAGGCCTCGGAAGCACGAAACGAATGAGAAAACAGGTGATCACCCTTTGAGTCGTCACAATGTTATTTGTTTTACTGGTGTCAGACCTCCTTTTTTAAACACCTACCCCGAAGGATAAATGTATAAGGGAGTTTTTCCATTTTAAGTAACATTATTCGAAATGGGATTATTTAATGATCAGAGTCGCCACTTGGGATAGGTTTGGCTTTTGGTTTCCCAAGTCACCGGTTTATCTTGAATCCCAAATCGAGGAAATTTTCGACTTTCCAAGTGAAGTCTGCGAACCAGAAATTCTGAATAAGGAATTTTGTTAACCCGAGGGAAGGTGTTAGGCACCCCCGGATCTCGTGGTTCTAGCACGATCGCTTAAACTATTATAAATGGCTTAATGTCTGATTTTAAAACATGTCATCCTATAGTGCAATTTTAAAATTACTTACCGCTTTTAATTAATTTAAGGAAAGTGAACGTCGTTTAATATATATTTTTGGATCACGTCACATGAAATGAACCCGGATCCTTGACACATTTTATTCAATATTTTGGGATTTGAATTTGGGTCACATGAAATGCACACCCGAATTTAGGAAGGTAAAATTATTAAAGAACGCGCCTAAAGTGGCTCATGTGTTATTAACTTTGCGGGGGGCCATGAAAATTCGCTAAATGGCACGTCCCGATTTCTAAGTATTTGAATATGAGTATTTAAAGAGGGCCACACAATTTATGATTTTTTTTGTTTGGCGCGGCGCACCTCATTTTATTTTAAAGGCCACCCTAAAGGAACTATTGTTTTTTCTATTGAGTATTGTCTCTAGAGGGCCTAATTAATTGATAGTATTGATAAACTACTATTAAATTATCCAAACGAATTCGGGCCTCAAATTCAAGTCCCAACTCAAACAAAAGAATCTCCATCACTGAAAACCCTTTTAATTTGAGCTTGATATTTAACTTGAAAGGCCCAAACTTGCATAACTTCAAATGGGAATTAGACTTTGAGTACATTGGGCTTCAAAAAACTAGCCCAGACGTGAAAAAAAAATAAATTCTATCGGCTTTTATGAAATGGGTTGTCCAACGTTGGGTCATAGCAGAAGACCAATTTGGAGCTGTCCCTGATAGTCCATAACTCAGCAAATACACTGATTCACCAGACTAATAATACTCGGGCTCGTAGCATATAATTAAGCCCAAAGCTCATTTAAATGGCAGGCTACCATGCTGGGCTCATGAACGAGACCAAGCCTAATAAAAATGGTCTTATTGGATCTCAAGAGTTCTGATTTTTAAGCCAATTGGGCCTAATGATTTTTAAAACAAATGAAAGACACAAATTTATTCAATTCAGAGGCAAATTGACCTTAAATCCAATTTTTGACATACATTATTCAACGTAGGGGTATATTTATGAACTAACATACTTGATCTGGAATTCTGAGGGCAATTTAAAGCAATTCACGAATCCTAAGCTAACGTGAAATACCATGCAAATGCTGATATTAAATTTAACTCTTTGACTTTCACTTTTCGGCAGATACATGATGAACAAGCTAAAATAGTCAGTCCCTTTAAAGCCACGAGAGAGGATTCAATGATAAGTATACATGCTACCTCTAAATTCAAACCATGATAACATATTCTAACACTTATTAACATGACTAAAACTAACACTACTAAACCAATGTCATATTCTCAACTTAAGTTTCAAATGTGACATGATAACAAAACTAACACTAATTGAATTTAACTCTACCCATCAGGATATTTATATAATTCTAAAAAAATAAGAGTCCAGCAGTCCAAATTAATTACAGTAATAATTTGGCTAATTAACAACACTAATTGAATTATACTGAATTAAATAAACACAGATCGACAATAGAAAACCAACATAGCTTCATCTTATTTTCAGTTTTGACAAGCTACATCGGAGAAAATCCAGAATATGTACTTGGAATTCAACAATGGAAGCCAAAAATGAGGAACAAGTGAGTAGCAAGAAGCACCAGCAGGTGTCAATGTTCAACAATCACAAAAGGATCCAGAAATGCACCAGGAAGATCAACTTAAATCCAATTAAGAACCAGCAATATACCAATGGGCACAACTATCAAAATTCATACCAAATTGACCCCAAACACTCAGAATACCAACTAAGTATAACCCATTTTCAACTTCTAATCACTCAGGGATTTTTAAACAGTGAAAACCTCGAAGATTTGCAGAAAATTGGAATGAAACAATGTTTTTGTAGGTTCCAGTCGCCTGGAATTTTCAAGATTTTTTAGTGCCTCCAAAATCTTTTTGAATTTTAAATTTTAGATCTTTGGACCTCTAAGAATTTGTGTGAATTTTTTTCAGATTTCAAAACTTGTCAAACAAGGCAAGGGGTATACCTTTTTATAGGCAAAACTAGGGCAACATCAGATTTTTTGTTTTACACCCTAAGTCCCTCTTTTATTTTCAGATTTTAGCTAGTTAATCCTTTACTTATTGGCTTGTTGCCCAAGTTATACTATTAACTTCCTGAAATTTTAATTGGAACCCCAATCTAGAAACGATTTCCAATTTCAGTTACTGCCCTATTCTCTATCCTTTTTACAAAACTAACCTTCACAAATATGAGAATTACCCACCTATGACCCTGCTATGGCCCTTGAAAGGTCTCCAATGGGTCAATTTATGAACCGGACCTTGTTTAACTCATGGGCCTGAATAATGCAAGCCCAATTCAATAATTTTCAGGCCATCAATCAAACGAGCCCTAAGGCTCTGAACAGGGCTATCCAAGCCAAAGGAAACTGAAGCAAAAGGGCCAAACACGATGAATCCGCAGAACTCAAATAATTGAAACAAAAAATGAAAATCGACTTTAACTAATCTAGCCACAAATATGAAGCAAGCAAGTTGAGTAAAAACAAATGAAACTAGACCTATTTATCATCCGACCCAAATTAATCCAAAAGAAACTAAACCAAACGAGACTGAAAGGAGAAAAATAGCACAAAAGCAAATGGAAACTTACTGGATCAATGATTTACAGGCAATGGAACTGGGGCGGGAGGCTTTGACTCCATGATGTGAACTGTAACATTGAGCACTAGCCTGGATTTCTCCAAGGGCATGTGCTCTTTGTCACAGTTCCCATTATAAGCCAAGAATGAAGGAGAAACAAGGATATCGAAAATTTTGACTATATTTGACCATGACGCGCACACGAACCTCTAACCCCCTGGCCTTCCATCGAAGTTGTTCTTATGCGCACAACATCATGAAGAAGCCACATCGGAGGTTGAGAGAGAGAAGAAGAAGAACACTTTGGTGCTACTTTCGATCTTTGATTCGAAGAGGAGAAGTGGTTTTGGAAAAAAAATAACAGGGTATTTGGGATGAGGACATGAGAGTGGTTATTTAGTCAATTTTTCAGGGGATTTGGAGGTCAGTCGCCGCCGTATGGCGATTTTCGGTGGCGACGACGGTGGTGAGAGAGGGAAGTGGGAGAGCCTATATAAGGTGAGATCCTAGGTTAATGTGGGGGGAGGGGGGTTCGGAGATTTTAATTAAGATAGGGGGAAGTGTTTGCAACCCTTGGATAAGGAAAAATGGACGGCCAGGATTGAATTGTCACTTATTAACTCAAAACGACGTAGTATCTTTTTCATACTACGTCGTTTCAAGAGTTTCAGAGACATAAGGTTTGGACCGGGTATGATTTGGATTGGACGAGTATTTGGGCTGGGAATAACTGGCCCACATATAACAAACCTTTCCAATTTCTTTAATTCCTTTTTTCTCTTTTATTTGTTTTCTTTCTTCTTTTCTTCCCCTTTTTTTTCTTTAAATTTTAAAACTAAAATTAAACCTCAACATTAATCCAAACTACCTAATTAAGCTACAATTAAACTAATACCAATTTTGAAGAAATTAATAAACCTAAAAACTTAAAACTAAAATCAAGCAAAACAAATCAAAGTTTCTTTATGATTTTTATATTTTGTAAAAGCCTAATTACTAATTAGTCTAAAAAATTAAATCCTAAATGATCATGCAATTTTTTTTATATTTTTATGACTTATCATACACTCAAATAAAAATACACACAAAAATACGCAATTAAATCCCAAAAATTAAATAATAAAAGAAAAAAAATCCTAATTCTAAGAATTCTATAGGAGTAATTTAAATGAGGCAAAAATCATGTGCTCACAACTGGTAAAATTATGTTATTATTTTCTCCTATTTTGGTTGTCTCTTCTTCTTCTGGGTATATTGATATATTTTTCCCCATTTGTTGGTTTCTCTGATGTTGCACATTTCCATGGATCTTGAGATTTTTATGTAAACGTAAAGTAATGGATCTTTGTAAAGGCAAAGATGGTCGACCAAGGGCAGACTTGTCATTATACTTGCCACCATCTTTGCCTTTTTGGTAGAAATAATAATTAAAAAAAAAATTTCTCTACAGACCTACACAATGTTCTAAAAGTCTCCCCAATTTCATCTGCTTTTTTCTCCAACCAAACACAACATGCTAGAAGTCTCCCCCAGTAGAAATATATTTACTCCCAGTTAGTACATTTTGAAAGACTTGCGTAGGGTTAATTCATCTTCTCCCCGAGGTCAGTTCTTTAATTTTCTTCCAGTTCTTTCCAAAAAAAAAAAGAAAGATAATTTCACGTTCCATGATTGTTCCAATTCCAGATCTGATTTTCTTCCACTTCTTTCTCTCAATTTTCCCCAAACCTGCTACCATTTCCAAATTTTTATGTCGGATTATCTCCCCAAAGTTCTTTGGCTTAACCCTCTTTCTTTTGTTATTTTTGTATGATCTTAATTTATATTTTGAATTTTAATATTAATAATGTCTACTATATAGAAAAGGCAAAGTTGGTAGAAATTCGAAAAAATAGAAGTATGAGGGAATTGCTGAAATTATAGGGAAAAAGGGATTTTTCTAAATTTTTTTGTAATAGATGTCCAAAGAAGAGAGTTTTAACCAAAAGAGAGAAAAAAGAAGACTCAATAATGACTGGGAGAATTACTTTTACGATGGTGGACCTTGTAGAAATTCTAATAGTCCATGACCATGATTCTAAGTGTTTCTAATTAATTTTTTTTACTCTTTTGATTTAGTAAAATTGGTAATGTAGACATTGAGTCCTTTGTATGGTCATTGTTTTATTCTTTAAAAAACTTTTATTTTTAGGGGCTAAGTTAGTGAAAGTAAATTTGTATCGTCTTTAGTCTTTGTATGAAAAGTTTTTCACCTTTATTTTTAGGCCTCGAGTCTCTACATAAAAATATTGTTGGGAAGAGAATGGAGCGATGACAATCCCTCTTTTAGATGTAACATTGTAGCTGTTTGTTTTCTCCTGTCTTAGGAGCCATATGTTTATCAATGTAGGAGATTCATATGTTGTGATTTTTCCATTTAGTATTTGGGTTTTTGGTAAACATGAAGACTTCTCATGGTAAACACCTAAAAAATTAAGTTAATTCTCACAAAAAATCAAAGGTATGAAAGAAATACGAAAATGAGAGGAAAAAAGGACTTCTCTAAAAACTTCTTTATTAGAGATCCAAAGAAGAGAGTTTTCTTTGCGGGCCGCCTCTCTGTTGCTCTCTTCTTTCTCTTTACTCTCTTCTTTTACATAGTTACATGGATTTTTTTACTTCAGTATTTATAATTAATATTTCTTTGTCATCATTCTTCTCTGTAATATATTCTAATGTATTTGTTAGTGTTAGTTCTCGGAAAATGACTGGCCTTAAAAAGTTATTGTTGGTTAGTTATTGGTAATTCTTTGACGTATTCATTAGCTAATTATTGCTTTGATTTCTTTGACCAAAAGCTGTTGGCTATATCTGATGAGTCCATACTTATACACTAATTTATTTTTTCATTAGCCTGTAAATAAAATATATAATTTTTTCCTCAGCATATAGAAATCACTTATACGAGATATTTTCCTATTTTGGTTTGTTCTGTTTTAATTACAGGTTTCGCTCTATGTTGTGTTGTAGTAGCTATCTATTTGTGTGGTTTAGTAGCAAATCACTGGTGGTAAGTACTCATCTTTTGTTGGATTTAATTTTTCCCCTTGCCTTCTTCGTATTAATGAGGTGTATGTCATTTTATTCATTTCATGTCGCCTCAATCATACTTTAATTCTTTTCGATTACAAGGTAATATATTATATCCAAAATTAGTTATGTAGCTATGCATATAATAGAGATATCTTTAGTTGAGATTCTTTGCTTTGTGGTATATGCCAATATAATTTATCTTACATACCTTGTAAGCATATCATTCATCAATGATAAACATATAGCTAAAAATATAAATTTTCCTTTTTTAAGCACCAGTCATTAAAAAAATATTCAGGCAATAGAAAAGCTGCCTTAATGGCAGATAGAAATTAGGACGCTGACCAGACTTTTGGAAAAACATGTGATGACAAAAGGGTTAGGAGGTGCGAGTTATATAGACTTATGGCACCTGATAAAAAAGAGGCCCTTTTGGAACGACGACGTGCAAACAAAGCTGAATTGAAAAGATGACGACTTACTGAAAGTTCAATTAGTGTTGATGCTGCTAATATATCATCCTCTAATACTGCCAATGTTTCTACCAACTAAAGGTCTCTTAATATAAAAGGCTCGTTGCCTTTTTCAAGAAGAAGAACATGTAAGATTAAAATTCAAAATTTGTTTAAACTACATCTATTAAGAACAACAGTAAATATTTCTTTTCTAGGTTAATAATCTCCTCATAACTACAGTTCTCATATGCAGGGTATATTTTCACAGAACCTGATTATTCGAGTTATATGCAAGCGGAAAATATGTATATCAAATCAAAAAATGTACCGAAATGCCAATTTTGTGGAGCAAAAAAGTTTGAATATGAACCACCTATATTTTATTGTGGCAACGGTTCTATTCAATTAATATCCTATGAAATGCCAACAGAGTTAAGAAACCTTTATCTAGGAAACAGTGAGGAATCAAAATATTTTCGAACTTACATTAGAACATACAATAACATATTTGCGTTCACATCCCTTAGAGTAACATATGACAAAGAGCTAGGAAAGAGAAATAATGGTATTTATACATTCCTTGTTCAAGGGAAGATATATCACTTTATAAATGACTTGATACCAACTGATCAAAAAGGAAAAAACCTTCACTTATACTTCTTTGATAGTGAAAATGAAGTAAGAAATCGAATGGCATGTTTAAACAAACTGAATAAAGGTGTTGTAAAGAGTTTGATGGATATATTAAAAAATAATCCATACTCAATGTTTTTGAAATCCTTAATAATTATTTTACAATTATCTAATTTTTACATTGAGCTTAAAAGTGATGCTGGTTAAGGTCAACGAATATATAATTTACCAACTGTATCAGAAGTTGCGGGTATATGGGTTCAACATGATATCAATAACTCTATTCCTTCACCACATATTCGTATATATACAAAAAGTGATAGAAGTCAGCTGGTAAATTATTATTATGGCTGTGATGATCCATTACAATATCCATTGTTGTTCCCTTACGGTCAAAATGGATGGCATTGTGGTATTAAAAAAAATTAAACATACTACTGATAAATTGTGATGACCCGGCCCGTTGTCACATGGGTTATCGCCCCATTTCCCCCATATTATGTTGTTCTATGCTTCAATATCAGTATTTGAATGAATCGGATAGAATTGAGTTGGTTTTAGTTGGAAATGAGGCGCTTAGCCTCTTAGAAGAAAGCTTGTTTTGAAAAAGTCAACCAGAAGTTGACTATATAGTTAGAAGGCTCGGATGTGAATTTTGGTGATTTGGTTAGCTTCGGGAGATAATTTTTGACTTAGGAGTGCGATCGGAATTGATTTTGGAGGCTCGGTGTAGAATTAGGCTTGAATTGGCGAAATTTGAATTTTGGCGAATTCCGGTTGATAGGCGAAATTTTGATCCGAGCGTCGGAATGGAATTCCAAGAGTTGCAGTAGCTTCGTTTGGTGATTTTGGATATGTCTGCAAAATTTCAGGTCATTCGGAGGTGTTTAGGTCGGGTTTTTGATCGAATGCGCAATTCGGAAGTTTTTAAGAAACTCAGGCTTTGATTTGGTGAAATTTGATGATTTTGAGGTTAAAGATAGTGTTTTGATGGCTCAAGAAAGTTTGAATAAGGTAATAGATCATGTCTGTGCTTTTGGTTGAGGTCCGGGAGGCCTCGGGGTGAATTCAGGTGGTTAAACGGAGAATTCGGAGTTTGTTGCATGTTTGAAGTTGCTGGTTCTGTCATTTCCGCATCTGCGGAAAAGGGACCGCATAGGCGGTTCCGCAGATGCAGCGAGGAGGTCGTAAATGCGGTCTATGAGGGGCTTGACAACTTCCACAGAAGCGGAAGTCAATCCGCAAAAGCGGACATCGCAGGAGCAGGTTGTGATCGCAGAAGCGGTCCTGAGAATTTTTGAATTAGACCGCAGTAGCGGTCCTTTTGCGCAGAAGCGGGAGCCACAGGTGCAGTCTCCCAACCGCAGAAGCGGATTTTTGGAGGTTTAATGAAGACCGCAAAAGCAAAAATCTGGCCGCAGAAGCGGTCCCGCATAAGCAGATGCGGGACTGCAGAAGCGAAAAATCGCTGTGGCAGAAGGGTTTATATCATTAATTCATCCGCGAGCTTATGTCATT